>JAKVQR010000281.1:0-30489 GCA_030462915.1 Petasospora meyerae | reverse complement strand
GTGATCAAATCAATAGTCTCTGGGTTAATCGGATGAGAACCTTATTCAGCGTATCTCCTCAATACGAGTAGTACCCTGTAAGGGATCCCTTGATGGTCTTGAAGTAATGTAAAGACCCCATCTATAGTCCGTCAGCGGTTACGTAATAATCAACACCAATTCCGGCTGGGAGCAGACACTTTCCGGAAAATTTCCACCAAGAGTCACCACGCATCGACACACCAATTATTAACCAAGCCATAGTTTAGACTTCAAGTTTTCCAGACTTGTATGTTCCTGGGGCGGAGAATAGCTATTAATCCGCTTAGATAGATCACATCACTCGTCAGAATGTCCACTGAAGCATCCGCACCAACACAACCACCAGCTGAGACACCGGCCCCTGCTGCTGCTCCAAAGCAGTCCAACAAGAAGGCCAGTAAGAAGGAGAAGCAGTTCCAGCTCAAGGTACCAAAGGGTACCAAGGACTGGGCCGACAAGGACATGGTCATTCGTGAGGCTATCTTCACCCACTTGTCCAAGCTCTTCAAGAGACACGGTGGTGTGACCATCGACACTCCAGTATTCGAGTTGAGAGAGATCTTGGCCGGTAAGTACGGTGAAGACTCTAAGCTCATCTACAACTTGGAAGACCAAGGTGGTGAGTTGACCTCTTTGAGATACGATCTCACCGTTCCATTCGCCCGTTACGTTGCCATGAACAACATCCAGAACATCAAGAGATACCACATCGCCAAGGTCTACAGACGTGACCAGCCGGCCATGACCAAGGGTCGTATGAGAGAGTTCTACCAGTGTGACTTCGATGTTGCCGGTACTTACGACTCCATGGTTCCAGACGCTGAGTGCTTGTCCGTTGCCGTTGAAGGTTTGACTGGCCTCGGTATCACCGACTTCAAGATCAAGTTGAACCACAGAAAGATCCTCGATGGTATCTTCCGTGTCTGTGGTGTTGCCGATGAGGATGTTAGAAAGATCTCATCTGCTGTCGACAAGTTGGACAAGTCGCCATGGGCTGCTGTGAAGAAGGAGATGTGCGAGGAGAAGGGTCAGTCTGAGGAGACAGCCGACAAGATTGGTGAATACGTCAAGCTTGCTGGTTCTGTGGAGGAGATCATCGATGTCTTGAAGCAGAAGGAGGAGTTGATGGCTAACGCCGATGCTGCGAAGGCTTTGGATGAGATGTCTATCCTTCTCACATACCTTAATGCTTTCAACATCACCAAATATATCTCTTTCGACTTGTCATTGGCCAGAGGTTTGGACTACTACACAGGTCTCATCTACGAAGTTGTCACTGAGGCTTCTGCTCCACCATCCAACGCTGAGGAGCTGAAGAAGAAGAAGAAGTCCGACGATGAAGATGCATCTGAGTATGTCGGTGTTGGCTCCATTGCTGCTGGAGGTCGTTACGACAACTTGGTTAACATGTTTGCCTCTGCCACCGGTAAGAAGTCTGTTTCCATCCCATGTGTTGGTATTTCCTTCGGCGTTGAGCGTCTGTTCTCATTGATTAAACAGCGTGAGGCCAAGAACGCTCAATCCAATATCAAGCCAACTGCTACACAGGTGTATGTCATTGCCCTTGGTGGTGGTGAAGGTTGGACCGGTTACTTGCCAGAGCGTATGGCTGTGACGAAGAAGTTGTGGGAGGCTGGTATCGAAGCTGAGTACCTTTACAAGGCCAAGGCCAACGTAAGAAAGCAGTTCGAGGCTGTTGAGAAGTCAGGTGCCTCTGTGTCCGTGATCTTGGGTAAGGAGGAGTACCTTGAGGGTAATGTCAGAGTAAAGAGATTGGGTCCTGAGTTCGCAGATGATGATGGTGAGTTGGTGCCTGTCGAGCAGGTAGTTCAGAAGGTCCAGGAGAAGTTGGCTGAGGCCAAGGCCAGTGCAGGTGGTGTCGATGAGGTTACTCGTTTGTTAAAGAACCTCTAAATTTGTAGATAGGCGTTGAATCATAGTATTTGAGAATGTTTAGGGCTTGTTTGTAGTTGCTGTGGTTACTGTCTGTGGGGCCGGAGATGCGACTACCCGGCTTAAGGAAAATCTATGAGGACACATCTAGAAGGAGAGAAGAAATGACATAAAATCGTTCAAAGTAACATAAAAGTGTACGGTTTGATCACCAGTGCCTTTGAAGATGGTACGGTTTGCATCTATAAGTCTCTTAAGATCATTACCTGCTATACACAGATTCGTACTGCCGCTTACACGTGGAGTACGAACACGGCGGACGGTGACGCCTTCAGTATCAAGACCGACCACTACAACTACACCACTCCAGCAGCAGATCACGAACTCAACTCCAGAAGAGGATACCAATGATGTACCTGTATTCCAAGATCTTGATAAGGCCGCTGATGAGTTGGTAAAGTCTGATCAGGTGCAAATTGAAACATCACCAGAGCTCATCTTAGTGGATCATCTCAACATGGCCCGTCCAGGAACTAAAACTGATAAAAGATACCAGAAGCTGAAAAGAAAGCTGATCAAATAGGAGGACAAGGCATAGAGGCTAAAACTGATCACGCAGTTTCTCATCACAGAAGCAAATAAGGAGATCTTTGAATACCCAAATCTGGATGAAATCGAGTCGGAAAAGCTGGAAGATGGAGAAGTGGATCTGGAGGCAGGACTCGAGTACGAACTGAAGCAGAGTCTGAGAAGCGATTGGGATGTGTCTAACAAGAGATATAAACGACTCGAAGTTCTCAACGGATTATTGGAGAGTGCACTCCAAAACTCCAAATCTGAAGATCCACCAATCGTACCCGTCGAAGCATTAGCACACGTCTTCGAAATATCACAGTACGTTGAAGACGAACCCATCAAGCAGAGGAGCAGATATCTCAGTGGAAAACTCATTTATCGGACAAAGAAGGTGGAGTTTGACCCTGTCAACGAGTCGCTGTACATCACTGCCCTGATGGAATATGGTGAAAACCTTGAAGCTGAAAAGATGTTAGTAAGACGAGCTGACAAGGTTGACCAGAGATGGTGGTATGAGCTCATGGTTGTGAACTTCATTGAACAGACGCGGTTTGACAAAGCAGAGGAAGTTGTAAAGATGATCCAAGTACGTTATGGTCAACACCTCGACACGAGAATCTACGCTCTTTTCATCAACTCCTACTTGAGATCCAAGAACGACGAGCGAGCTCGATTCTGGACCCAAGAGTTTTTGAAGTTTGTGGAGTCTAGAGGACTTCTTCAGGGAGAGAGGGAAGAACCCGGACTTGGTGCCTCTGAAGAGGCCACTCTTGCTTATCTCAACAGAGAGGACCAGCCAACCAAATTGGAGTACCTCAATGTGGTAACGGCTTTTCTCAAATCAGAGAACCTTCTATCGAACGCTGCACAGTTGATTGATTTCTATCTTCAACAACCAGGTGCCTCAGCAGACGATGTTGCCCTGAAACTCATTGAATTCAGAGTGAACTTCAAGACCCGCATCCTACCGATGTTGGAGAGAATGAGCAACAGGAAAGCTGTGGAATACATCACCGCTATCATCGACGAGTTCCGTGAAATGACCCCATTACAGACAGCACAAGCGGACATTATTGATGACTTCTTCTTGACATTGGGTAAGATTGGTGGGTTTGAGAAAATCACAACTCAGATGCAACAGCTCGCTATGGAGAACGGGAAGCTAACTCCTAAGCACTACTACAGCCTCCTTGTTGCATTAATGAAGGCCGGAAGGGAAGAAGATGCTCTGCAAGTTCTGGATAACCTGGAACTATCGAATGCAAGAGCCCTCGAGGTGTCCCCTGACGAAGTTGAAGGGTTCGTGATACCACCGGTGAACACTTACCACTATATGCCATTTGTTGCTCATTATGGCCGCTCTAAGAGAATGGAAGACCTGAAACAATTTCTTCATCGATTCAACGACAACTACGGCCTATTCAATTCCGCGCTGTTGACTCAGCTATTAAACACCTTTCTCCGCAACAGGGAATTTGATGAAGTTATCCAACTCATCAAGCACATCGTGATTGACGATTTACACCTCCAAGATCCAACTTCAGACGATGATTTCCTTCGACTGTACTCCACTATCTGGTCATGTCTGAAAGATCTTGCTTCTGAACGAAAGCACAACCGTGTCGTGAAGTACAATCCAGATTATCCAGACTTCCGAGTGGTATATCTCAAGATGAACCAGGACAGGGTTGTTCCTTCTCCGGACGATTATGCAATGATTGTTAAGGCGTTCATCGTCAACCTGGACTTCTACTCCCTGCCATGTGTGTTGCAGTACATGGGGAAATTCCACCAGGTGGCACCCACACCTCAGCTGCTGAAGAGTATCGAGAAGTTGTACAGCAAAAGACTCAAGCTTGGTGCTTTGAAACCAACAACATTGAACCAAAGCTATATGAACAAGCTCCTCTTGATAAAAAAAGAAGGTGAACTACAGCCTAGAATTGCTTTGGACTCCCAATCTGCTTCTTCACGGCTCACAAGAGATACATCTGCTACAGAGTTCCTGTGGAGAGTGGCCCTGGCCAAGACGATGGATGTTCTGGAAAGTATGGGAGCGGATGATGACATACTTAGACGCGTACACGAAGACTTTGGTCTGGTATATGACATGAATAGGATCTTCTCATCCGAGGATTAATGCAACGTGTAAATAGTTGAGTTCCTTAAAGATTCAATGGAGTGTAGCAGGTATCAGGGTCTGTGTAGTGTGGTACGTACCGGCGTAGGCCTGAGGTTAGAAAAAAAATAAGGTCGTCGCGATCACGTTCTAGAACAGCCGCAGACAAACCCCACGTCCGCCACTGACGTCTGCAATCTCAATAGCTCAAGAGCACGTTTATCTATCCAATCGAAAACGGAAGTAGTCTTGATTATTCTACTTAAGCGACTAGCCCACAAAGAATAACATGCCTGAACAAATCGATGAGTCCAAGTTGACACCACAGGAGCTCAGATTGTACAAACTGTACGGCAAACTGCCATCTCGCAACGAAGTGCTCTCCCACAAGCTGCAAGAACGCAAATACTTCGATTCTGGTGACTACGCCTTGAACCAGGCCGGTGTCAAAGATATCAACACTAAATTGAGTGATAAGCATCTCACGCCCGAACAGATCTTAAGGATCAAGAGACAGAGTGTCTCTGGTGGATCCGCTGGTAAAAGTGGGCTGGAAGAGGAAGCCACATTGGATGATAAGGATGGCGAGACCAAGTGAGAGATGAGAGATGTAGGTCTTAGTTTGATTTTGAGTTATCAGTACATATGTCTTGGTTTAGATTTACGTTGTAGTTTGGTGGTACTGGTTGATACCATTGATACCATTGATACGATTAGTGAGAGATATGCTTCACGAAGTTAAGAGGTCCAGCTATAGTTGTGGTACTGGCAAACACATGCTTCTAGCACATAGAACAAGAAGGGGTAAATGGTTGGACTATATACAAGCAACGTTCCTGAAGTAGGATGCCCTCATAATGTATCAGTTCATCATGCCCAGAGGTATCTTCCGATATTACCAAACACAATCAAACCAAAGAAGATGAAATTCCCCAGCCACAGCATCGTCGCAATAAACTCACCATTCTGATACCAGTCGATAGGCAAGCCAGTATCCAAGACAATCACAGAAGAGGATGCAATGGTGGCCATTACAGAACTGGTTAGGAACCCAGACATGGTACCATCGAGCAACGCCCACAGACATGGATTCAACATGGCCCATGCCAAAGCTGCCTGTAATGAACTTACCCACTCAACACGTCTAACAGCAAACACCACACCGATGAACGCCACACTGGCACGGATTATGGATGTGTTGTCAAGGCCCTTAGCACGTACAGAAGTGTGCTTGATGCCAAAGACAAATCTATCGACAAGCGGCACAATAGAACCGAGAAAGACACCTTCCAATGCGAGCACAGCTTCACGTGGCACATCGACACCAATGAGGGAAGCTGCTAGCTGGTGAGCAATATGGGTACCAATCTTCAAGGGCTTAGATGCCAATTCCGGTACAAGGATGTGGTTGTCATGGATGTGCTGGCCGAGTTGGTTAAAGAGGATACCAAACGTTCCGAGGACAGAAACTGCAGTAGTAGCTTGCAAAACATACGAGTTCAAGTGTTTGCGTGGAGGATGCTGTAAATGTGAGTCCGGTTGTGGGTGCTTAGCGATGTTTGTCTTGAGCTCATCGTATATGGACGAGTCGTTCTCAGCAATGGACTTGTCATAGATGCTGTAGAGCGGAGACTTTGTGAGGTCTTCCTGGCTTTGATTTGATGCAATAGCCATTATTGGATAGGTTGGTGGTTATAGAGGAAGTGGTGGTGGTGGTGGTGGTGGATGGTCAGAGATTGCTCATCTGAGAGGTTTTTGATCTCAATGGCGTGGTTGTTGTTTGACATTTCTCGTACCGCAGCCGCGGGTCTGGAACGGTGGGAGCCTGGAGGTCGACAGAGGAAAAACCAGTCTAGAGTCTAGGCACGAGACACACAGCCAAGTACTCCGCCAATAGGGCCGACATAAGACAAGCGAGGGACTCGTTCTACGATAAATACTTCAACAGTGATGGATATATCTATTCCAACCGGCGATCCCTGCCCCCATCAAAGCTCCTTGACCTTTTTAATGTTGAGCGCCTCCGGGAAGATTCGATGGGAGATAAGATCGTGAAGGAACTCGTGCATATGATAGAAGGCAACGTCCATACAACCAACACCAACGAAGATATTTGCTGTCTTGGATGGCTCAACGTTCAGGAATGGGGATGTACTATGGATAGTGCGCTGCCAGTATCCTCCAGCCAAACCTTCGACGACGCACACCACAACGAAGACATTCAAGTCGAACTTCTCGATACGCAATAGGAAGTAATCGATGCACAACCAACAGAGTGGGAACAGGTGGACACAAAGATCTATGAATATTGGTATCGGGGTGATGCTCTCTGACTTGAGGAGTTGTCTAGCAAATAACTCCAAAGACCAGTAAATGTTTGCTACCACTGTTTCTGCCACCAAAGCAGCCGCACCGAACGGCTTCCCCACACCAACCAACGGAGGTACAGCTGATGCAACAAAATTTAAGGTGATACTGAACAAAGTCAGCACCAACAAGAGCTGCGTAAGGAAATGGAAGTGTCCAGATTCTCTTATCTGTTCAGGGAGTGGACGTTGTATGGCACGGAACAGCCCATATGATAAAAGACTCATGAGGCCAAACCCACAGTAGAGGAAGTATGGCAGAGTACCCACTGTTATCCACTGGACATGTTGGTGTTGATCAATGAACTGAATTTCTTTCACTATACTCTGGATACACTAGATTGCACTGGTACATAGATTGCACTGGCTACTATCATAGAAGGAGATTTATAGGAATATTGAGATCATAAAATGGAATCGATCGTGCTGCTTCCCACATCTCATCGGTGGTACTCGGCTCTCCGCAGATCATCATAAGAGAAACATGAACATCTTCATCAACTTGGATTACAACAACGAAAAGTAAATCAAAGAACAAATGTATAATATAGTACAATAGAGGCTTGACGTATGAATATGTGACACGTCTCTTGAAGATAAAAAAACGAGGGCCCGGGTCAAATCAGTGTGGACCATAGTATTCTATACTCTGGGATTCCACTTCAACGAGACAATGCAGTTCAGAACTCCTCCTTGAAAAGACTGACATCTTTGGCCTTTTCGACTGACTCGGGTGTGGTTTCGTTGTTGATCTCCTTCTCATCATCCGAGCCCTGACTGAATCCTGTGAAGGTCTGTTTCAACTCACCACCATCAACAGCTCCTTCATCTTCCTTGATTGCAGGCTCGGCGACCTTGGTGGTGGTCTGAGCAGGAGCAGCAGATGCAGTAGAGATTGAATTCTTGCGTGGGTCTGTACGAGGATCATAGTTCAAGGCATCATCCACCATGGATCTGTAACGGGTACCGCCAGAAATAGAGCCAGAAGTGAAGGAGCTTGTGGTTGTGGTTGTGGTTGTGGTTGTCTTTGGCTTAGCAGCAGTCGTGACTGGGGTAGATTCAACGGTCTTCTCATCGGCAACAACTGGGGATGGAGTAGCATCAACATTTTCTTCGACAATCTCTTCAATAATCTCCTCTTCTGGTTCCTCTGGAGGTGGCAAAAGCTCTGCGATCTTCTTCTCTTCCTCCAAGGCAGCGATTTTCTCCTCTTCCAACTCAAGTTCAATTCTGAGTCTCTCATTCTCAACAATTGCCTTCTCCTCATCAATCTCGGCTTGCTTCAATGCAGCTTCAGCAGCCAACTCATTGGTCTTCTTGAGAGCGACCTCAGCCTCAGCCTTCTTCAACTCACTTTCTTTGGCTAGCTTCTCCTACTCTGTGTGGCAGTTCTCGATATCCTCCTGCAACTTCTTCAATGTTCCCTCGGCATTGACAAGCTCCAGCTTGGAGGCCTCAAGCAAGTTGGCAGCATTCTCGGTGTTCTTCATCTGAGTTTCAGTAATCTCCTCAACGGCCTTCTTCTCCTCGTTCAACACCTCCAACTTGTCTTGTTCAATCTTCAAGTTGGCCAAGATTGGAGCAAGCTTCTCCTTGCGCTCTCTCTCAATCTCATCCATCTCAGCCTTACGCGTAGCCTCAAGCTCAGCTTGCTCCTTAGCAATACGTTCGTTCTCGAAGATCTTCTTAGCCAAAAGCTCCTTAGCCTTTCTGCTCTCTTCCTTCTGCTTTGAGGCCAGAATCTCCTTGTTCTTTTGCAGCTCCTCCTTTTTAGCCTTCTCCAAAGCAATGAGAGCCTCTTTCTCCTTCTTCTTCTCCTCCTCCAAGTCAGCTTTTCTCTTGGCCTTGGCCTCAGCCTTCAACTTCTTCTCCTCGGCCTTCTTAGCCTTCTCCTTAGCCTTGAACTCCTCGTGCGCCTTCTTTTGTTCGGCTCTCTTCTTTGCAATCTCTGCGTCCTTCTTTCTCTGAGCAGTGGCTGTCTTATCAATCTGTTCCAGGACCGGGTTGACGAACTTTGCGGCAATGGCATCCAACTCTTCCTGTGTCATGTAGAGACCACCACCAAGGTTGATCTTCTCAGAGTGCACAGAACGCTTCTCGTGGTGTCTCTGGGCAATCTCCATGGCCATCTTGTTGTAGTCGGTGTTCAGCATGATGTCCTTTTCGCCGAGGTATTTGTCAATACCCTTAAGGGTCTTAGCAGCGTTCAGAGAAGCAGCAGCAAGAACCTTTGGGTCAATCAAGGAGTTTTTGTACACGGCCTTTGCCTCTAGGTCCTTGTCGACTGGAGGCTTGTAGTTCTGGGATGCAAGAGCACCCACGGCAGCGAAGGACTCGAGAGCAGCATTGTCCAACTTGGACTGTGTTGGAATACCAAATGCTGGAGACTTCTTGGATGGGTTCATTCTCTCCGACATCATAGTGGCGGCTCTCTCTTGGGAGACAGCACTAATCTTGGAGATGTTCAACGTGCTTTTTCTCTCGCCGTTTCTCACGGCATCGAACTCGTAAAGAGAAGCCAAGTTCGAGGAAGCCAACGAACCGACAGATCTCCCGGTCTTGCTGTAGAGAGCACTGGCAGCGGAGTTGGATGAAGCATCATCTCTCACTGGTTCATAACTGCTGAACTTGGACGTAGAAGACTTAGCATGGAGAGCTGCTGCTGCTGCACCCTCGCCCAGCGAGGTTCTCTCATAGCGTTTTGGAGCGGTGTCCTTCTTTGCAAGCAAGGCAGCAGTCTGAGCATCAGCGGCCACGGTTCTCTTGTAAGGCTCAATGTGGAGATCAGTGGAGTTGGCAAGCAGTGCAGCAGTGTCAGATGCTGAAGCTCCGTTAGGAACACCAATGGATTTGGTGGATGGGGAATCGTAGATACCATATTTCAACTTGGCCTTGTAGAGGGCCTCTTTAGATAAGGGCTTGCCATTGGTCTGGTACACGGAGGACACGCGTGACTTGGTAGAGTACTAGTCAGAGTTACTGACAAGCGACATTGTAGCGATTGGTTGTTCACTTTAGGTTTTGTTGATTGGAACAACCGTGGTGTTTTGTCAGGGAGTTTCTTCTCAGTTGATGGAGTGCTGCCCTTTTTTGCAAATTGCTTTCCTGAAAGAAAAGTAGCGCAGTCCCTATCTTGTCTCGGCCAGACGTGCCAGGTGGGGATGGACTGAGCACTGAGCACGCCTCGAGAAAGCTGCTGCGTCAAATTACTTGCGCGAAAGGGGCTGATTGTCGCGATTGTTCCCCGATACAGCGCGCACTTGAAATTGGATTTGACAATTTATCCCAAAGCAGTAAATCGCGTAAGGAATTGCGCAAATGACGTAGGCGCATGAGACTTGCCTACATTTGCGAGCTCATGAAGGGAGCGAACTTCACGAATCACGACAAAGGTGGCTTTATGCCATATAGCATAGGACATTAATGTTGGGTAGAGCTAATATAATAAATAAATGGCGTAGACTCGGACTAGTCTTACCCTGGTGTCCTCAAAGATAGCAATATATACCCAGATTTCTCAGTTCTGGTCATATGACCCCGTTAGCGGAGTCTCACGTAGTGGTTATCAAATACTTCTTATCGGGGGAATGAAACAGTACGTCCTGTCAAGATTCAAATTGTCACGAGATTATGACATGATGGTTCAAGAATCATGATATTGTCAACTCCACCAGGCCAACTCCCATGGATCTCCACTTTCCAAACTCCTTGAATGATTTACAATCTCACTTGCTGGGGTGATGCACACAAAGAATGATCATTTTACATCTCACTGCTTGCCGATTGGACCTTTTTCAAGGCGGCCATGGGCCATGGGACTAGGAGCGCAAAATTCAAGGCGTTGTCCACCATGCACCGTATATCATATGATCTTAGATGTCGAATATCACGATGACAACGACAATTTTGTTGACTTCGGGTCTGACTTTACGGGATAGACCTGCAAGCAGCAACATATCATACGGAGTCCAGCTGTTGACCCAATTTTAATACGTTGTCAACGAGGTCTGAAGCACCACGGATATGGAAAGTACAAGTGTATCCTTATCATCACAGGAGTGCCAACCCAATTCAGATCGCATTAATATCAACCTCGTAAACCACCAGCGGCTGTTCACATCTAGATAGGGGTGTCATTGTTGATGCTTCTTTTGATTGTCTCTTCCCCACATTGGCCGATGAAGATTAGTCTTCTACAGCTGATCTCCTAGGTGATTGACCCGGGGTCGAGTCTAGATCTACTAGATCTCTAGTCCACTGATTAGACCCCTGACTTTTCTCGACGATATATATAAACACTTGTCCATGTCACTTAAGTCTTTTGCCACCCAATTGCCTATCTTCCACTTCCACCGTTCACACTGATACATCTTCAATCCCCATCACCCTGAAACCACACAGATACACACCCACGCTCAGCAACGACGCCCTCTGCACACCTTGTTGCTGACTGCCTTCTTCTTGTGTTTTCCCTCTGTATCGAGTTCGACAACAAAGTTGAATTGTGGTAACTGTTGACTGTCCATCTTGCCATGTCGCTGGAGCATGAAATCCTGGCATCCTTCATGGAAACGTCTAGTGATGTTGACCAGTTGTTGCAGTCTCCATTGCAGGATGTCAACCAGACCGAGGAAGTCGAAAGCGACTCTGGGTGTGACCCCCTGTTCAAGAATCTCAACGAGAACGAGTTCTTCAACAATGTCTTCGATGCGCCATCAGTTATCAACAGAGTAGATGGTGACGACGATGCAGTGTCTCTTTTCCCTTCAACCTCTTTGGGTCCTCCACTTGAACAGTACACCCATGAGACTCTCTTCAATTCAAGCTACACTCATATGGACTCCGTGTCGATGACTCTACTTGAAGACTCCATGTCATCTGTTGTCTCTTCTGTCTTCTCTACACCACGTCATGAAGTCCGTCCTGCTACACTGTCTGCCTTGGCCAACAATTTAAAGTTGAAGCAAAAGGGTAATGCACCCCTCGTGAGATCGAAGTCAACCGGGACCATCAACCCAAGACGGTTGAGTACACAATCCTCTATGGGATCATTCTCCTCTGTATCATCTGACCCTCCATCGATCATCCTCGCCAGTAGTGATGACTACTACGACTCCGATGATGCTTTCAGTGCTGTGTCTTCTTCCGATGAGCTCTTCTCTGAATCTAAGAACCGTCCAACTCTACCCGGCAACCGTTATCCTAAGACAAAGGCAGTCTGGATGATCAAGGATGAATTGAGTGAGGCCATTGAAGCTTGGGCTAAAGAAGATGAGATCCGCAAATTCAAAGAAGAGGAGTCCAAGAAGCTGGCTCGGGTCATGGAGGCTCAGGAGGAATCCAGAAAGGTGAGATATGAACAGGAGATGGTTACTTAGGCACTTTCTTCCTCTAGTGCATGTGATCTTGTACCGGAATCGGTTGGCCAGCAGGCTGTTGAAGAGGCCAAAGATGAGCATGAGGCTGTTCCACCCAAGAACATAACATCGATTGCTTCCACAGCAGTACCTGATGAGGGTCTCAAGGCCCCATTACGTGATAAGCCCATTGTTGTGAAGGCATTGGTCCAGAAGAGAGATGTCCGGAAGAAGACTGCTGGTGTTGCTAAGAGCTCCAAACCTCAGAAACGCAACAAAAGAAGATACAAACCACGGAGAAAAACTGGTAATGATCTGCAAGAATCCCAGAGCTCTTCAAGTATCAGATCTACTACCAAGAAGTCACGCTCCAGAGCAGCTCGTATTCAGCCGGTCAAAGCCTATGATGACTTTGAAAGACCTTTCAAGTGCTCCGAGTGTTCAATGGCCTTCCGCAGACAAGAACATTTGAAGAGACATTTCAGATCTTTACACACCACCATCAGACCTTACGTTTGCCCAAAGTGCAAGCAAGGGTTCTCCAGAACGGACAACTTGGCTCAACACAAAAAGGTTCATCTTAAAGAAGAAGAAGAAGATGATGATGATGATGATGAGGAGGAGGAGGAGGAGGAAGATGAAGACTGACATTCAGCGAGTTCGCTAGGTATTCTCTTTGCATTGAAGTTATATTCATTTTGTATATATCATTGTCTGTAGCTGTATTTTCATCACTTAGAGTTCGACGCGATCTTCATCAGCACAGCCAAGTCCTCATCGTTCGTTGTACCGTACTTCTTCTTGATGTTCTCCACTCTCTTGTTGAACCTGGAAGTCGGATTGGCATGCACCAACTTCACATGTCTATGGCACGCGTCTTTCCTCTTAAATGTCTTCCCGCAAAGACTATTGGAACACTTGAACTTGTCCACTGTTCCTTCTTCTGAGAATGGTTTGGATTCGTCGAGTTGAATAGCATGAGCGTGTTGGGCAGCACAGTGTCTCTTCACCTCGGCACGACGGGGCAAACCCAGCGCATACCAAGGACAATCTGGGAATGGACAGCGGTATGGTCTCTTTACTTTGAACTCGTCAAGATGGTTTGCCAAATCCAGTAAGGCGTTGAATATTCCGGGACAGTGCGAGCACTTGTAGATTCCCTTCTTCTTCGTGCACTGGATCTTCTCCCACAGGACTGGATTCTTCTTTAGCTCCTCCACGATGGTGAATTTGGAGGATGTATCGGCCAAGATTGCGTTGTTGTTAACATTTTGTACCCTTGTAGAAGCCATCGTTGTGTCTATGCGTGGCGCTGATGGTAGTGAGGAGGCAGCTGAGAGGGCATGTCTGCGCGTCTTGGGGTTCGTTCTCTTTCTGAACTCTTTCTTGGGAGCAAAACTTGATATCGTGTTGACGCTACTCTGTACCTTCTTCACTGGGGAGGGCGTTTGGCTCCATTCAGACTCTGTAGTGAACCCATCTGAAATCGTCCCTGATTGGACTGGAAGCTGCTCCTCTGGTGTCTGATGAACATCTGAAACCCTACTGAGGTAGTTCTGGAGTCTCTTCACGTTGCGCTCTGGGATGAAAACATCGGTACCAGGTTCTGGTTCAGCGGGTGTATATGGATACTGTTGTTTCCAGTTCGAGTGGGACTGGTTGAACTGGGCTCCTGGGTAGTGAGATTCTGTAGCGGGGTGATGTGTAGATAATGTTTGGCTCTGTCGTGACGACTCCTACCAGTGAGATGGGGACTGGAGATCGGCGAACTTCATATCGGCAGAAAGTGGTGTTGGGAGTTGACGTCTCATACTCCTCTTCTTCGCTACCGAAACACGCTGGTTGAGGTGTGGGTTTCCGCTGAGTTGGATGAGTGGTGGCTGATCAAACTCTGAAGGTTGCAAACCACAATCCCACTAGCTCTGGGGCCACTGTGCCACATGTGCCTCTAACGGGGTATTTGTAGTGATGATTTCGGAGTTATTAGGCTGGGAGAAAAGGAATTCATCGGTGGACTCTGTCATTAGAGGTGTGTGGCTGTGGAGAGGTTCAGAGACGAAGGAAGCGTTTGTTGGTAGTGGCGAGTCCATCGTGGATGTTTGTTCACTCTCCTCCGCCTCAGTGGCGTTGTAAATGAAGTGAGTCGCGTCAACTCCACCTTCATACTGTACCTCGTCTATATCCAAGTACTGTGAGATAGAAGCTCTCTTGTTGTCGTGTCCCAAGAGCTTTGAAAGAAGAGAGTCGGTGTCATATGGCACCCCTTCGAAGATCCCGTCCTCCTCGCCCGTGAGGTTGGTGGTATCGGTGTTGTTATGGCTCCCTGGCTGGTCCACCTGAGACTGCGGCATGACTGGAGGGGATAATACTGCGTTCAGCGTTGGCGAGTAGTTTTGTGGTATTAGGGGCTGCTCTCTGAAACAAGACGGTGTGTTTTGAATGGAGCGATTTGGGGTTCCTTGTTCAAACAGTGTTTCAGCGTTGTGTTGATTGAAAACAGGGCGAGCGAGCCACAAAGTATATATACGGGGTGCTAGTTTGAAAGGAAAACCGTATTTTCGTCTCTTGTCTGTATCTGAAACCCAAGGTACAGCAAAAGTAGTGGGTCCCGTCACCCGTGTGCCGCCTAGCCCATTTGGCAAAAGATCAAGTACCAGTGGTTTCGTTCCGAAACTTGTTGATGCGTTTGCTATGCATTAGAACACGTCGGTTGCTGTGACATCGAGCCTAAGTCATTTCCAGGCTTTTGAAGTCTATTTTGGTGAATGACGATAAATACTCTTTCAAAATCACTCTATATCAGACTTTCAGGGGTATCCTAAAGTGTCTAGATGTCCACCAACTCTCTTTCACCTCAACTTTCTAGCACTACTATGGCAAAACCTACCACAAACCATTGATTGATGATATTTTACCACTTCTAAGTTCCACTTCAATACGCACCATCCATGCTATAAACTGCAGATCATTACAGGAATTCCTGTGACGGTGCGACTATCGAGGCCGTGTTAAAAATTACATCAAATTTCTTTTCCAGGCTGGTCTGCCCGCACCAGCACGTATTTGTTTCATGGTGATACAAACGTTCGATTGTTGTGTAGGTAAGAAGTTTTCAAGGCGTTTTATGAAACATCTGTTGTCTTCAACTTCCAGGGGAGTTATACCGGATCAATGCACAAGATTCCTGGTCTTAATTGAGAAGAGGACGTAGACTAGACGAGGGACCAATACGGGCTAGGTTTGTCTTTCATCAAGACAATATTGCTTGGAACCACTTCCAGTGCAACATTCCTTTGATGATTACTGGATGATTTAGACCCAGTTAGTGACGTGTTCTCCATTCTACCATGACCCACCACTTATATATAGAGTCACCAATTACACTACCTTCCAAGCTGGTGCCTCTCTCTTGATACGCGCAGCTATCTTATACTCCCTCAGCTCCGGCCTAATATATATATCATAGCACCGAACCAAGAACCCCCGTATTAACAGAATACTGACTGTTAAGTTTTAACCCCTCAGACCTCTCGGATTCTTTAAAGCTCAAAAAGATCATCGTGGTCGATTAGAATTCATCTTGCGTAGTCATTTCAGCTACGTGGTGCGGGACTAGTAGGGAAGGTTCAAGGGCGTACCACGGCTTTTTGCGTGATGCAATTTTGTAATTACCGCTTTGGGTATGGTTTGCACACGTTGCACATGTGTTTGCACAGATGGTACTCGGAAAGCTGCATAAACTCACACCAACGGAAGCTAGAGCTTAGCTATGTACATGTAACTCCGTTCTAACGCGTAAATTACTTCTCGTTTGTATTTGTATGCTTTATATATTTTATACTCCTGGCAGCTGGCTCCAGAATGCAGAATCCAGGGAAGGTAACTTTCAGCTCTCAGCTCTGGTCTGATCTTCCTCTTGTAAATCACCAGCTGGTCAGTACTCAGTACTATCAGATTCAATTAGCTGTTTCATGACGAATATTGCCGGCCCCTCTCTCTAGGATTCTTAAAGGACGTTAAAACATGAGAATCGAGATCATCGAGCTCTTGCATTGTGCAAGTTCCAGCTAATATATATAACCAGAAAAACCGCGGAAGTTACTAAATTATACTATCTGATAGTCCTAAATCGGCGCTTCTGCCTTCTGCCAGCTTCTGCCTTCAAGTACCTCTGCCATATAATCTGTCGCTGATAATTAGGAGCAATTATACGCTCACCAGTAGTTGCGAGATATCATGGGTTGCTAGAAGTCTCGGTACTACAATGATTCTTAGATATGTCATGGCTTAGCGTACTCATCGGGATCTTTGCTACGCTTCATTTTTCGACGTCTGTGGGTAAGCGTACTCGTAGGCTTCATACATTGAGAATATTTACAATTGCGCCAGTTCACTGCTGGTCAGCCTCCAATGGAGTCAAACGCAAGTAAGGCTTGATGATTCTGAACTTTGGGAAGAGAGTCTTAGCCTCCTCGTTGGAAACAGATGGGTGAACGATAACGTCATCACCTGGGACCCAGTTGATAGGTGTAGTGACTCTGTGCTTGTCGCCAGTCTGCAAAGAGTCCAACACTCTCAAGATCTCAGCGGTGTTTCTACCAGTAGAAGCAGGGTATGAGACGATCAAACGAACGGTCTTCTTTGGGTCAATGATGAACACAGAACGGATGGTGAACTGTACACCCTTGTCATCAACGTTTGTAGCGTCCTGATAGTCAATCATGTCGTAGGCAAGAGCAACCTCTCTCTTTGGGTCCGCAACAATTGGGAATGTCAACTTGGAACCGGTGATCTCGTCGATATCCTTGATCCAAGCTCTGTGTGATGAAGATTCGTTGGCAGAGAGACCGATCAACTTGGCACCTCTCTTCTCAAACTCTGGTTGCAACTTGGCAAAGGCACCAAGCTCAGTGGTACACACTGGTGTGAAGTCATCTGGGTGGGAGAAAAATACAGTCCAGCTGTCACCGGTGTACTCGTAGAAGTCAATTGGCCCGTTGGAGGTATCAGCCTGGAAGTTTGGGGCCTTAGAACCGAGACGAAGAGTGTTACCTGCTGGCTTAGGAATAGACATTGTTGCGGATGGTATGTGTTGAAGGAAGTTACAAAGTCAAACTCAATTCGCAAAAGAGATAGAGGCAAGGGTGAAAGGTTAGAAAGAAGCGAGGTGTCCACTTTTATACCCCTGGACGTAATGTGGACGAGCCCTGGGCTCATTGATTATGGCATGTTCTTCGCCAAAAGGTGACACTCTGAGCCATTCCGGCGGGGGTTTTCTGCAACTTCACGTGCGGAGACACAAGTGCCGACACAAGCCACACACGCTGCCACCAGCCACAAGTCGGAGCCACACTTTAGTCGTTTTCACCTCTACAAGTGAACCATAACTTTAAGTCATTTTCTTTCTTTAGTATACAAAATAGTACGTAACCCTGCCCGTCATAAATATATCTCCCACACAAAGGTCGTCTAGTGTCATCATCACGTCGTCATTACTGTTCCCATAGTATCAGAAACTTAAACAGTCTCCAAAACCTCGTCCTTGAAACCGGCAACCTTCTTACCCTTCTCCTCAGAAGAAGCCTCACCGTGAAGAGCCAACAAGGAGCCCAGATCAAACTTTGGCTGCTTGAGCAACTTGACCTTTCTGATGTGAACGTTCTGCAATGGGAAGATGTTCTTGGTAGCCTTCTCGATCTCACGTCCAATAACCTCTGGGATCAACTTTGAAGTGAGCTGGGCCAAAGTGGAGTTGGTGACCTCTCTGGTGATGATCTCAGTCATCTGCTTTCTGATGGCTCTGATGTGGGAAGACTGAGCGTAGGTGGTCTTCTTGATCTGGTTGGCCTGTCTCTTGGTGAAGGCGATACCGAAAACTCTGACAATGTACTCGTCGGAAGTCTTAGCGGTGACGTTGCACTCGATCAAAGATTGCCACTTTCTAACCATAGATCTGATCTTGTCGGAGGTGAAGTTCATACCGTGGAAGTTGGTGAGCAAGTTCTTACCCTGAACCTCATCGACTCTGAGCTTGATATTTCTGAAAGAGTAGTCCTCAGAGCCCTGCAAGTCAGCAAGGGAGATCTCGACAACACGTCCCTTCAAGGCATCGGCAGCGTTTTTCAAACCGGTAGACTTGTTAACAAGAGTCTTACCGACGTTTCTGTTCTCAAAAGTGGATGGGGCCTTGATGTCGAACCACTCCTTTCTGGTGAATGGATCCACCACTCTCTTCTTCAAGCCCTTCTTTCCCTTAGATAGTCTTTTGTTCTTTCCAACGGCCATTTTTGAGGAGTTCTTGATGGTGTTTTAGGCAGGTTGTAGATGACACTTCCGGTAACTCCCTATCAAACTTTTTTTCACCCATCCTCGACCCCATCAAACTTGAAAAACTCGAGTGGTGAAGAAAGTGTAAATTCGCGAAAGCACTTATAGGGTGCTACGGTGCTACGTAACCCTTACCAAGATCTCAAACTACTACAGAATACCAATGAACTTAATATACCTGCCAATTCTATATGGCTATGCAGCTTTTCCGTGAGTGAAAACGGATTTATACAAGATTGCGTCATGAGTAAGGACTCGTCGGAATAAATATGGTTGATGATGATGATGAAGTTATCCCTTCGATGGGACAAAGTTAGCGTGAAAGTGGTATAGCACAAGATCCATCTTGTGAATATGCGAAACACCGAAATGAAAGCGTAAGAAGAAGGAAAGAAAAGTGAAACGAAAGCATCACATTGTCATGTCATGAGTCGAATCCTGGAGAAATGAAAAGGTTGTATGTCACTACTGAGACCTCGTTCAGTCATCGGCATCGAGGACACAGCCACGGGAAGCATCGGACACAAGCTTAGCGTACTTGGACAAAGTACCTCTTGTGTATCTTGGAGGTGGTCTGACCCACTGCTTCTTTCTCTCAGCCATCTCCTCATCGGAGACGAGCAGGTCGATCTTGTTGTTGTCCGAGTCGATGACGATAACATCACCGTCCTTCACAAGACCAATTGGACCACCTTCGGCAGCTTCTGGAACGATGTGACCAATCAGGAAACCGTGGGAACCACCGGAGAATCTACCATCGGTCAAGAGAGCAACGTCCTTACCCAAACCGTAACCCATCAAGGCAGAAGATGGCTTCAACATCTCTGGCATACCTGGACCACCCTTTGGACCCTCGTTTCTGATGATACACACGGTCTTCTCGCCCTTCTTGATCTCTCCAGCCTCCAAGGCATGGATGAACTGGTTCTCGTCCTCGAACACTCTGGCGGAACCCTTGAAGTAAGTACCCTCCTTACCGGTAATCTTACCAACGGCACCACCTGGGGCCAAAGAACCATAAAGAATCTGCAAATGGCCTCTTGGCTTCAATGGCTCAGACACTGGCTTGATGATCTGCTGGCCCTCGGCCAAACCTGGGTTGGACTCCAAGTTCTCAGCCATGGTCTTACCAGTGACAGTCATAACGTCACCATTCAAGAAACCTTCGTTAAGCAAGTACTTCATAACAGCCTGAGTACCACCGATTGGGGCCAACTCAGCCATGACGTACTTACCGGATGGCTTGAAGTCACCGAGCAATGGGGTCTTGTCGGAAATGGCCTGGAACTCATCCAAAGTGAGCTTCACACCACAGGAGTGGGCAATAGCGACCATGTGCAAACAAGCGTTGGTGGAACCACCAGTGGCAATGATGTAAGTGATGGCGTTCTTGAAGGCTTCCTTGGTCATGATGTCTCTTGGTCTGATGTCCAATGCAATCAAGTTCTTGATGGCCTCACCGACACTGTCACACTCTTCGAGCTTCTCCTTGGAGACAGCAACAGCGGAGGAGGAGTTTGGCAAAGTCATACCCATAACCTCAGCAGCAGAAGCCATGGTGTTGGCAGTGTACATACCACCACAGGAACCTGGACCTGGACAAGCGTGAGAGACGATCTCCTGTCTCTCCTCTTCCGTGATCTGCTTAGAGATGTACTGACCGTAGGACTGGAAGGCGGAGACCAAGTCGAGCTTCTTTGGGACGTTTGGACCGCCACCACAAGAAGAACCTGGCAAGATGGAACCACCATACACCATGATGGAAGGTCTGTTGTGTCTACCCATGGCCATCAAGACACCTGGCATGTTCTTATCACAGGATGGGATGGAAATGTTGGCATCGTAGTGCTGGGCCATGGTGATGGTCTCGAAGGAGTCTGCAATGATTTCACGGGACTGGAGAGAGTATCTCATACCGTGGGTACCCATGGAGATACCATCGGACACACCGATAGAGTTGAACTGCATAGGTTTAAGACCGGCCTTGGAAACAGACTCGGAACATCTGAAGTTGAGGTCGAGCAAGTGCATGTTACATGGGTTACCGGTCCACCACACGGAACCGACACCGACCTGGGCCTTGCTGAAGTCATCGCCCTTGAAACCAGTGGCGTAAAGCATGGCTTGGGAGGCACCTTGGTCCTTTGGCTGGGTGATGATCTTGGAGTACTTGTTAAGCACCTTCTGCTGTTGTCTGGCTGCGGAGCTGAATGCTCTCTTAGCACCGGCGTGTGAAAGCATACCCATTATGTGTGTCTGTGTTGTGTATAAAGTGACAGGGTAGCCAGATGACAGGTGGAGAAGAGTGAGATAAGATCTTCAATTGGGCCCATCACCATACATTTGCTGTAGTGGGATGGGAAAAAACCTGTCGATGGTGACTCAGTTGTGAAATTTTTCGGTACGCGCCACACACAGCAGACAGCGGGCCGAAAAGCTCAGTCGGGCGTGGGGAAAATCAGCCAATCAGAAACGGTACGAACGTAATGGGGGCGGTTTAGGGGTTTATTGTGGGTGAAACGTAAGAGGTGATGTGTTGATATTGGTTTGCATATCTTAATTAACCTACCCTGAGACTATCTTTTGTAGTTTTCCTCCAAATTTCTGCTGAAATGTAGCCTTACTCTCCATAACAGCAGGTATCTGACCTCGGAACTGAGAAGCCATGAATCCCGGAATTCCCAATCGGGGCTCCAAGAGTTACCCGGAGCCAATTTTTCATCTCGGTGCCATCGAAAAAGACCACAACCTCAGCCTGAAAGAGAACTGATGTTGAGCTTGAAGATACCTGCCAGACCATTTTGTAGGCTTCACCGGACCCAAAGATGCTCTCACAAACTTCCAAGCAGCTGCCGGTCCACTCGGCATGTGCGACCCAACAAGTGCGTCACTTCTCCAGAAGACGTATTGCCTACCCTTTCTACCAAACACCTGCCCGTGGTAGAACTGAAAAGAAAGATCACAAGACCACATTGAGATACCAGATGGAGCTCTTCCTCGGTAAAAAGAACTACAAGGGCGAATACCCTCAGAACAAGTACTTCCACGCTCCACAGAACCACCAGCCAAACTACATCGCACCAGACCTCGAGCGTGGTGTGGCCCGTGTGGACATCAAGACCGGCAAGCCTGCTGATTTGCAAGGGAACCTCATCGAGAATCCACCAACAAAGAGAAGCGATCGTACCCTCACGCCTTTCCCAACCAACGAATACTGTCAAACCAACCTCAATCTTACCAAGGAGGATAGAGAGGAGATCTACCAACGCATTGTGGTGGACAAAGTACCGATCCAGGAAGTCGCTGTCACCTTTGGTATCAAGATCCCAAGACTCGAAGCCGTTGTGAGACTGAAAGAGATCGAGAAAAAATGGGAGGCCAAGAACAAGATCACCCCAGAGTTACGCAAGATGTCCACAACGATGTACAAGATGTTCCCTCTCTTCGAAAGACCAACCCATTCAGATAACCTTTCCGAGATTCCTGTCCCTGTGAAGACCCTTCAATCCAGATTCCTCACAATCGCTGAGTCCGAGCCATTCGGTCCAGTTGATGCTGCTAAGGTCTTCGGTCTTGAACCAGCTGCTGAGACTTTGTCCAAGCTTGCCGAGACTGGTCACATCCACGCCCAAAGCAACTCAAATGCCAACAAGAAGGAGACATTCGTTGCGAAGGCATCCGAGAACGACAGATACGTCTTTAAGTTCCACAAGGCCAAGGTCGGACAAGTTGGTTTCCGTTACGGTACTACCAACAGAGACAACAAGAAGGACCGTAAGTTCACCTTCCGTGACGACGGTAAGATGGTCAACGCCCTTCCAACTTCTGGTTGAATCTATTAACGAATAAGAGAATCTATGCTTGTACATATCTAAACAAGATACACTCAGTTGTAGTTCAGTATATATATCTCAGTTCCGTGGGGCCTGTCTACGGTCTCTTAAACTGAATCCTGATGATCTTTCCCTCAACTGCTTGACACTGTACGTTGGAACAGATGGCTGAGGAGAAATCCTGTGCACACCTCCGCTACCGTTGGCATTCGACGTCCCATTGACAGAGCCATTCGTAGTTGTGTTCCCATTGCCACCACTCCAGTGGTTCAAGTACTCACTAGGAGACTGTGTGGAGAATATGCCAGTCTTTCTCTTCTGTGGCTTTGTAGTGACCACTGGTTCACTCGAAGTACCGGATGACTGACCAAGCAAATTGTCAAATCTGAACATGTCCTCACGAGACAGCGGAGAGGTTGGTGAAGTCGGTGGTGATGCCAACTTGGAAGGTGGACTCACTCGGGTACGAATGCTCTCGCGGGCACTGATCCCACTCAAATGACGGTTGTCACTGTTGGCAAACGAGTCCGCCAACGATGTCTTGAACGAGGTGTTGGACTGTGTGCGTGCCAGAGACTTATTCAGAATAACAGATACCTTCTTGTCGTACACCTGTGGTGCTGACTCGAAAGGCGCTAACTGATGGTCAGTATTGCTGAACCTGGTGTCCATTGACGTGTTTCTGAAGTGTGAGTGTGGGTGAATGGCACTTGTAGCGTTGGAGAACTGTGAAGCAGTATCGGCATCTTTGGTGAAGAAAGAATCGAGATTGTCAAGCTCAGCCCACATATGACTCAAGGAAGCATCGTTCTCCTCAGCCAATGACACAGACTCCTTAGGTGGAACAGGGTAGTAGTCCTCCATGTGGAACTTAATCTGTTCTTGCTATTCAAACGCGGTCTGGTTGGACTCAAGAAGAGCAACACAAGTGGAGAACACGGCATGGACATTGTTGCGGGTAGTTGATGTCGTGATGGCTGGCATTGGAATCGACCAACCACTGTCCTTAGGAATTCCAAACAGTGTAGCAGTTCTTGCATAGTCTTTCTTCACGTCTCTGTTCCCCAAGCTCATTCTCAAAATATCCTTATCGAGCTTCGATCCGGAAATGTTGTTTGTTTGATCCAGAACTTCCAGAGCCTCTCCCGCGTATGGAGTCAATAGCAGTCTCAACAGAGGAGAGATCAAGTCGGCACCACATCCTTGAAACTGGGGTTGCTCAAGGTCAATTTGCGGCAGCAGGAATCTCAAGGCATTCATTGTTTCGATCTTCACCCAGTCAATCTTGTTAGAGAGAAGACCAAGAAAGAAAATCAGGATCTGTCCGTTGTACACATCAAGGTAGTTCTTCGAGATGTGGTTCAAGAGCTGTCTCTTGAAGTCGTCTTTGGTTCTGAATCTATTCTTTGCAAACGATTCAATGATGCGAGCCAACGTAGTCTCTCCCTTATCATACGCCATCTTCGTCAAAGTCTGTGCGGATTGCTCCAAGTCAGATGTGATCTCGTTGGTCTCCACAGCGTGGAAGTATCTTGGAACATTGGCTAGAACAGCAAACAAAAGACGACTTTCACCGGAGATGATCTCACTATCCTTCAAAGTGTTCAACTTGTCCAGCAATTGTAGGGAAGCTTCCCATGAGACAGAAGATCTCAATCCAATCATGACAATCTGCTATAAACCCTCAAACTTGCCCTCCCAGTTGGATGGGAACGTGGAGACGAGACACTGGACAGTTTCCTCGGAATCCAGATCAATCTTGGAAATGAACTTCTTTAAGACAGACAACAGCTCAATGTACTCGTGTTCATTGACAGTGTTGAGGGAGGCGACCGTGACCCAGAACAACTGTGGGAAGTCAATGAGTTTCTCCGGATCAAGCTCAGACGTGATCGCATTCAGAGTCATGAGGATCTGCATAGAGAATCCCTGAATATCTGGTCTCTCGTCAGAAATGGTGTTGGCTAGTCTGTGTAGCATATCCTTCAGCATGGCCTGATCCAAGAAGGACAGTAGGGAACGGAAGATCTGGAATGAGCGACAGGCAATGTGTCTCACGGCACAACTTGTGGCCCATAATAACGAAATGCGGCTCCACTCAGCCTGCAAATCCGGAATAGTGCTGGCAAAGATATCGATAATATTTCTCACCAGGAGATCCATATCCTTTGGAGATCTGGCTCCAACACCGTTGATGTCCTTCATCAGATCCTCGTAACTCCATAGACACTTTTGATTGTTGCGAATCAAGTTCTTAGAAGCCTCCAGTCTCGGGTGAGAAGTCACTGTGCTGAGGATATTGATGATTAGTCTTCCAGCGGACTCCTGGACCAAGTCAAGTTGATGATCCAACAGCACAAAACAAGCATGTAGCAAAAGCGGGATCTTTGCGGTCAATGTCTCTGTTGGGATAACACATAAATCTGAGAGGTATATCAAAGCCAGATGTCCCTTCGAGAACATATACTTCTCACCCTTCTGATCGAGTGTTTTCCATATGTCTGCAATGTAAGGCAGGTCAAGATCGTTCTCTGGAATCTGGTGATCAGCTTCCTGTGGTGGTATCATGTTCTTGTGCTCAACGTAGCTGATCAGAGAGTCCACAAGAGTCGGATTTGCTCCTGATAGGAAGACCAACACCTTGCTGGAGAATTCAACGAACAAGGCATTCCGCTTCATCAAACCAGTGTGAAGAGCAAATCTCATGATAGCAGTGGTGTTGTTAGTGTTTCCTCCATTACCAAGAGAAATCCATAGAGCCTCAACCTCGTTAGGGATCGACTCAGAGAACTTGACTGTTACCTCAAACAGGTTACTCAAAACCATATGAGTCTTGAGGTCAGGCTTGTAAGCTTCTTCGCCAACATCTAACTCAATAGTCTGAAGCCAAGGGAACAAAATGGTGAGGAAGTCCTTTCTGGACTCGAAGTTAACCGTTGCAAAGAATTTCGTCAACTCGGAGATCAAAACAACGTTAACCTCAGTGTGGCTAGTAGAGAAGTAAGTTGAGATGTCAAGTAGCGCCCTCTTGTAGATAGTCTTGTTCTTGTTTCTCACCCTCTCCTCGAAGGTGATGGAGAACTCGGTGTTAAAGATTCTCTTCTCAACATTGACAAGCAGCTTTATTGCTGCAGAGCGAACAATGTGGCTGTTGAACCCAATACCAAAGAAGGACAAAAGTAGCACCTGGTGGTCCTTGAGTGGGTAGGATTCGGACTGGATCAAGGCATCTACCAACTCGATGTAGTAATCCTCGGTGGTTATCAGCTTTTGCTCCATTATGCACTTCTTGTAGACATCATTGAACATCTCTGAATCATCAGTGTTGTGCTTGAAGATGCAACGCAATGCCCGTTTTGCGAGCCCGTGAACAGTATCATTTGGAGATTCGAGCAGCAAATCAATCCACGCAAACAACCCCGGAAGATCAAACTTCAAGAGTGTCTGATCTCTCAGTTCCCGTATCTTACCGTTAAGTAGAGACACCATAGTTGTGGAAGCAGCGAGCGATAAGCTCTGGCGCTCAAACTCAATAGCTGAGTTGAGAGCAGTCAAGTTCTGAGCGTTGGTAATGTTCTTGGTCATCTGGTGGTATCTCTGTTTGGCAATGATCGAGGTCTTACCATACCCACACCACTCTTGGAGGAAGTTGAAAGCAGACACCCTCATCTCGAAAGGAATCCAAGTGTCGGAATCGGCTCTCTTGCGTACACCGCTGAAGACGTTCTCAAGGAAGCCACAGTAATATCGACGAAGCTTCTGAAACTCGAAGTTGTTCTGGACATCAGGCTGTGAAAGGAAATTTTGTATCACTCTCAAAATCCCTGTAAGTTTTTCAACGATCCATGCGTCTTCCCAGATGCGCTCTTCGGACATGAACCTCGACACAATATTGAAAACATGCACCAGTTCAATACGAAGGCGTACCTCTTGTGTAGCACTCTTCTGCCCAGGATTCTTGCCCCACTCAACAAACTTGGGCTCGACCACCTCAATGAAGGTCTTGAAAATGTTGATGTTGATGCAACTCAATCCAGCAATGATAGCATCTCTGACCGTCTGATTGGAACCCTTGAGTAGGTTTATCGTGAGTTTGAAGACGCTTCTTGCACTGGTGATCGTACTATGCTGGATGGTTAAGAGCTGTTGTGACTTCTTCTTGCCAGTAGATGGTTCGGGGATGTGTAACCTCTGCTCATTGGTGGACGTGAGTGATGTACAAGCCACAATCAAATACAACTTCCATTGTTCCACGAGCACCTCTGGAGGACCATAATTCATCACTTGGGTTGGACGTGGAGAGTCTGAGATCTCCAAAATTGGTTCGTGAATCTGAACAAGGCGAGTACAGACAATAGACCGACAGAGTGCCATCGTGATCGGACACTTGTCGAAGATGGTGCTCAGTAACTTGGGAAACACTCTGAACCACAAAGCAGAATCAACACCGTAATCAGACTCAGCAAGGCGGACCAAGATGTCACGTCTCTGCTTTTGTGATAGCATGGTGAGTCTAGATGCCTCAGCAGCGCTCATGTGCTTTTTGTGTGGTGAGATCAACTTGAAGAAATCAACACTTTGCAAAATGAAGTAAACTCTGGTACCAATGTCTGCTGCGAACTTCGATGTGGAGCGTGTGTGAGAGTTCTTCTGTTTGGGTTTCGTCGTCTTCTCGTACAACGCATCATCAAACTTCTCCACCAACTTCAAAATACCGATACCAAGCTTACGGACCTCATAATCCTGCGATGTCAAGAAAAACAATCCGTGGCCCTCGACCTCTTCGATCACAGTGATGGTGTTCTTTAACTCTATCTCGTCCACGGGCGTCTCAGCAGGATCTTTCAGTCCTGGCATGAAGTCTTCAGTGCGTACACTTTCGGTCTTGCGGTGTTGGATCGACTTGAGCCAATGCTCCAAGAGATCGAGGTATAACCTGAGCAAATCTTTCGAAGCTGCATAGGTGTTACTCAGTGTGGATCTCTCATCAAAGTTGAACGAGTATTTGGCGAACGTGGTGATCAATCCATATGGCTTCTTTCTGGAGGCTAACTGTCTCAAAGAGGTGGAAGAGGCAGTAGCAACTCGAGTGTCGCTATGCAAAAAGTTCCTTGCTAAGAGCTCGACAGTCTTTCTGCTAACGCCAGACGATAACCAAGGCAATGCTTCAATCAGCACAGCAAATAGCTCGGTATGAAGATTCTTGTTGATCTGAGATGACATATCCGATCCAAAACGGAAATTGCCAAATGGTGACTTCGTTGCATAAGAGAACGGTGACGCTGGAGAAGCCACATCTAGTGACTGAACTTGAGCACCGACTGTGGAGTCCAGCGAGTATAAAATCCTCTCGATAAACTGCCAAATGATATCATGGTTCGGGTTGGAGGTTGACGCATTGAGATCTGGTGTTCCAATGACATTTGCGTTCTCAGGGAAAGCAGGTCTCTCCTCATCACCAAGCATGGCAACGTAAGATCTCACTGCGAGAATCAGTTTTTCCGGTTGTAAGCTCTCCAAACTGTTCCCATTGAATGACGATTTCAATAGCGGAATGATCAGATTTTCCACAGCCTGGTTGAAAGCATGAAATCCAGCTGCTCTGAAAATCTGAACCAGAGGAGAAATCAAACGGACATCTGTAAACATCCAAGTTTGCTTACCCTTGGCCAGGAAAAGTGACCTCATGATGTTCTCGATCTTCTTAGTAGTATTGTTGAGCGACTCCGTGCATCTGAAAAGATAAACCCAAACCAGTCTGGCAATACAGGTAGAAATGACGACCTTGTCCTCAATGGTGGTGTGCTTGGATTTCAACTGCTTAATGTTCAATTCCACAATGTCATACCAGTGAGCGAGAAACAATGGTGCCGGAGCAACACATAGTACTGAGGTTCTCAGGTTCAAAACAGTCAACCAGGTCTTGTCATTAACATCTGGTATAGTACAAGCATCGAAGATCATGTTGATTGCCTCGATCCACGTAGGATGATTCACTTCAGCAGAAACCCTCTCAGCGAGTGGAAGTAGGATGTAACTGAGGACCTGACAATATGCAATTTTAATAGAGTGACTCTTGGTAGCACTGAAGAACTTGGATATGGAAAGGAGAAAGTCTGCACTCTCTTCAAACTCTTCGAGCGGATAGTTCCGTAACTTCAGATACCTCATGCCGTGGATCAGAAGATGAATGGAAGGTTCAATATCTTTCGGTACCACTGGAGGAATCTTCTCGAGATCAGCAATGAATCTATCGCTCACACTCAGGAATCTTTTCTCAGACATGAAACCCAGTAGTTGAGCAAACAGATTCCAGTTTGACGATCTGATGATGCTGGATGAGATCATGATCGGATCTGTGCTCCTCAATTGTGAAAACACAATCTCTTCCAACTTTCCCCCCAGATCGTCCGAGTTGTTATCGAAGTTTACCTGCTTCACAATCTCAATTAAGACGCGACAAAGGATGTAGATACTCATGAGAGACTTCCGGTCGCCTTGAATGGCAGTCTCACGTGCGGACTGTGCGGCACCTTCAAGTCTGGTTAGTTCATCCTCTTGTTGGAGAGTTGTCTTTGATGAGTTGTTGCGACGATGGGAAAGCCGGCTCACTGTACTTGAACTATGGGTGTGTGCCTTCTTGTAAACCGGTGACTCTCTGTAATTGGTCAATGCCTGTATTGCCTTCTCTACCTCGTCTGCTGCGGCAGAGGCAACTTCTGCCTTTGACTTTCTCCAAAACATCACAGAATCAATCACTGGTTTGGGATTTGTCTTGGAGATGTGACCCAATGATGCAATGATCTTGTCAAAGGCCGGGTCAACGCCCTCGGCTAAAAGGTCAACGATGGGAGGTTCTTTGCTGAGCGGGTACATCAAACACAGATTGAGTTTCCTCTCGGCGTATCTGATGAACTGGGTGAAGATGATATGAAGTGTATACTCAGTAGGGGTCTTTGAGTCCGTGGCGAGCTTCTTACGACTGGCGTCAATCTCCTCGAACGCCGCGCTGTTAGATGTCAATTGTCTTGGTGAGATACCTGGCACTTCCTGTACCACTTGCGCAGGCATTGAATTGATGTGAGGATCGTCCTGAAGTAAATTTAGCTGTGGCGTAACAGGGGCGTTGTGTCGTATCTGTTGGTCGATTTCAATGGACTGGAACGTCACAGGTTGTTGCGATGTGCTTTGAGGTGGAGAAGTGGCAGGTGCTTGCACAGACGTGTCAGCTCGAGCTGGATACTAAAAACTGATGCTCCCATCATTGGGCTGTGATGGCGGTGGATATTGAAATGCACTTGGTCCTTGTGACATGGGATTTCTTGCTTTCGCTTGTTGATTCATGTCGGGCATGATGGCTCTGTCTAGATCGATTTCCAGAAGCGGCCCATTAGGCACCAATCCAGTATCGCGATCCATTGTGACTGCAAGTAGGTAGTCCTTGGAGCTGATAAACTAGAAGGTTCTAAGATTGGACAATTGGTCAGATACTCAAGCCGTTTGGTGATTGTCTTTCGCGTTCAACTTATAATACACCGGCTTTTAGCTGGTGGTGAACTAGAGTATCCTATTCTTTCTGTGCCTACAGAGCCTAGGGGCGCGAATAGGCACGGTTGTTTACATCCATACACCATCGAAGTGATGTATGCTACTTCTTGTTAAGATTTTGAGGAAATGAAAGGAAAAGGCGGGATCCAAATTGGTCTTCTATGATCAAAATCAATATATTTGTACTAATAGAGCTTTAGAGCTGTCATTTTCAGTGGTCTTATTTAACGCGCGGCGTAATATATTTATATAGCAGCTGTTAGCACGTGTGCGGGCCATGTATGCAGTACTTCGAATATATTTCGAGGCCGGCCATGAGATATCTTCTATAATATTCTTCTATATATATAATATAATAGGAATGAACTCACGTTGCATAGGTGGATGAAGGCTAAGGTCTGAGAGCAGAGGAAGATAACTAGTGGCAGTTACAGAGATTCCACTTACAT
>JAKVQR010000280.1:0-30948 GCA_030462915.1 Petasospora meyerae | reverse complement strand
AGCCGGCAATATGGCTTTTTTTCCACCATCATCAACACTTTAGTAGCATGAGCACCGCAGTGTAATTCACTCCAGTCCCCTCAGCTCAACACACTCCACCGATGTTCAGACTCGTGAGGGCTCCTACCACAGTGGCGCAGATCAGATTCTACGCCACACAGCCAACAGCCACTGCCGCTGGTGTCGCCAAGAAGGCCGCCAAAGTCGAATATTTGAAAGACCCACTCTCCAGAAAGACATACCTCATCAACAGATACAAGCACATCATGTCCCAATCCGAGATCGTGCTGTTCATGCACCACAACAACCTGCTCAAGAGCGAAATCAACAACTACAGAGACCAGATCAGATCCTTCGGCGCCGACATGACAGTGGTGAGAAACAACCTGTTCAAAGCCTACCTCAGATCGGAGCACGAAGACGAACCTGCCAGTGTACAGGCATACAAGACCAACAAAAGAGTGAAACACCCATTGGTGCCATTGCTCAGCGGTCCTACGGCGATCGTGACGTTACCGGAGAACAACCCGGCCATTGTGAAGAAGATCCTCAAGTTCACAAACAGTACCAATGAGAAGCTCTTCGTCGTTGGTGCACGTATCGAGAACAGTTTGTTTGACGTTGCTCAGGTGCAGCAGTTCAAGGAGCTGCCGACAAAAACAGAGTTGCATGCCCAGTTGGCAGGTATGCTCACTATGCTCAGTGGTGCCGGTTTGGTCCAGACTTTGCAGAGTGGTTCTCAGCATTTGTATCTCACTTTGGAGTCTCATAGAAAGAACAACGACCCAAGCGAGCAAAAGGAGGAGGAGGAGCAGCAGCAGCAGCAGCAGTGACTATGAGATCTATAAACTTGTACATATATGTTTGATCTAAACTGTAAGTTCATTATTCAGTCTTTGTAGTAGTATACATAGTGGAGAGCTTACTCGCTGTCTTCCTCTTCCTCTTCCTCTTCCTCAGACTCACTCTCATCGCTGTCCTCCATCTTCTCATCCTCGTCGTCCTCATCCATACCACCTTGCTTGGCTCTCTTTCTCTCCTCCTCTTCATCGGCAAGGGACTCTCTCAACAACTTGAGCTTCTCCTCCTTAACTTCTCTCTGCACAACGACATAGGCACCCAACGGTGTCTTCTCCCATGACAGATCCTGAAGGAATCTGGCCACCTCAACACGGTTTGTAGGACCAAACTCAACATTGGCACGCTTCTGCTCAACAAAGTTGGCATTCTGGTTCAACTTCTCCACCAGCTGGGTCAACTGCTTGTTGAACTTCACATTCTTACTCTGCTTGATGTATCTTCTCAATGCAATGGTCACTGGTGTGGCCAACTCAGGGAACGAGATGGACTTACAGTACAACACGAAGAACTCCCCGGTGAGCTCAACAAACTGTTCACACACACCCTGTTGATACACTCTGGTGCCCAAATAAGCGGCATTGCACTTGATGTTGTGTTCAAAGTCAAAAGCGGTCAACTGTGCGTTCTTAGGGTTGCGTGTCAATGTGGTGGAGTTCAAGATCTCCTGGAGCAATGGGAACAGTGGGATGAACACACCGGTGTTCTGTGAAAGACGCAAAAGGGATCTGATGAGGTAGAATCTCAATGGGAAGTACTGTGCGGTTGGGATCAAACGGGCAGCGCCGAGTGTGACTTGTACCAATGGGTAGATGAGCTGTCTCAATGGGGACTCCTTCTTACCTTCCTTGTCAGGGTTGCAGTGGAGGGCCAGCACACGGGACCAGAAGTCCAGAGAGTGGGTGTATTGCCAGTTGTAGATGGTCTTGTAGCCGTCCTTGGTGTTGTTGATGGAGTTTCTCAAGTGGATGGCGAGCTGACGCACGTAGTCGAACCCAATCTGGTACGAAAGAGTCTGGTCGATGCCGAACAACTCAGCGGCGGAGTTCTTTTGGAAGTTGATCATTGGCATGGTGTGGGTGTTTGTTTGACGACAGTGCTTGATGAAAGTGGAGTATGTCATCTTCAGGATGGACTCCAAACAGGACTTGGAGAACTCTCTAGCGGCGTTGTTGAGGAAGGCGAAAGATGCAATTTGGGTCTCGACATCCGGGGTGGTGGACCACACGGTGACGATTGCGGTGAGCATCTGCTTCAGGAGTCTTCTGAAAGAGATGAAGTATGGGAGAAGCTCCTGGACAGACGCAAGAACCAAAGCGGCGGTCTCAGTGTTGGTGATGTCGTTAAGAAGTGTCAAGAGGGAACCGGCATGGGACTTCAAGATGGTGTTGAGCTGCTTGACCTTGGTGTTGTTTGGAACGGTTCTTGTGCCCTTGACGACCTTGTATGGGACGATCTTCTGCACGGCAGCTGGGACCTGCTTGAGACCCAAGATGATGAGCTGTTGGAATGCCTTTGGATCTGTGACGGCGTACTTGTACTCCTCTGTGTCGTTGTTGATGTTGACGGCAGCCTTGAAAGCCATGAGGATGTTCTTGATGAGCTTGAGCTGTGGCTGCTCGAGTCTCTTGGTCCAGTCAGCAACCATGTCGGTGGTGACTTCGATCTTCTCGGCCTTGTCCTGCTTCTTACCCTTCTTCTTGGTCTCCTGTTCTTCCTCCTCCTCTTCTTCGTCTTCTTCCTCCTCATCGTCATCACTCATCGCATCGAGTGGGTTCACAGGGTTGAAATCAAGAAGGTCCTTGTCGTTCTCCTTCAAATACTTGTAGAACTCTGGGTCCTTCTCGGCCAATTTCTCCAAATCCTGCTGATGCTCGAGGATGTCCTCATCGGATGAACTCTCCTCCTCCTCCTCCTCCTTCTTTTGCTGCTTCTTAGCGCCCTTCTTCTCCTTTGGGGCCTCGAACCCCTTCTCGAAGAACTCCTCCACGTTCATATCCTCGAAGATCTCATCCTTCTTCTGTTGGGCGGCCTTCTTCAACTCAGCGGCATCACCAACATACGCAGCGGTGTCACTCTTCTTCCCGGACTTGTGCTTGGCCAGGAGCTGTTTGTGCTTCTTGACCTCCTTGCGGTGCTCCAAGGTGTGTTTGAGGTGTTTCGACTGGAACTTCTTGGTGGATTTGGAGAGTTTCGCCATTGTGTAGAGTGTTTAGCCGCTGTGGAGGGGTTCCATATCAGGACGATGCGATGAGCTCAGACTTGTAAGGCGGTAGAAAAATTTACACCGGGGGGGTGTAGGGATTTTCGCGAAGTGGTGATCTAAGCTGGGTAATCGAGCGAGTTCGCGCTAATATGTTGCTTACCTAACGCAACTACGGTGGAAGAGATTTGTCTGCTCTTCTCTTATATCGTATTTAACTGGGGGGAAAGTATCTACTTATCAAAACCACATCAACACAGGTAAAGATGGTTTGGCCCTTCTCAAAGTCCTCCGATGACTCTCAGACAACGCCGAAACGTTCCTCGTAGCGTGTGAAGCCCACCACTGAGAAGCCACAGCAACAGCTCCTCTTGGAAGACACAGAACCACGGTTCAACAACGGACCTGCCAAGCCAGAACTACCCATCAAGGAAGCGGTGAACAGTATCTCCTTGGAAGATTTCAGATTCTCGAATCTGGTGAAGATCCCCTGTTTCAGAGACGCTGCGTTGACGGGTCTCTCAGCGCTCGGTGTATTGGGAGCAGCGGTGTTCGTGGCACAGAAGTCCCCTTCGAAAGCTGCCAATTGGGGTGTTGGTGGGTTCTTGCTGGGATCCACAGTGGCTTGGGAACAGTGTCGTTCTCAGAGACGTAAAGAGGCTCAGTTTGCCGCTAAGGCTAGGGAGACGGTGGCTGCTAAAGAACGTCCTATGATGAAGAAACAAGCAGAGACGCTTGATGAGACCACAGTGCAAAAGAGAGAGGAGGTGAAGAGTTGGTGGAGCCGTTGATGTGTGAATGAAGCATGGAATCACTTGTATATAGAGACTAATGAACTGGAGATGTACGTTTATGACCCTTTGGAGCACTGTACACTTCTCAGTACTAAAGCAAAATCAGCAATCATTACCAGATACTTCTCACATTCATGGACAACTGATCAGTGACATCATTAGAAGCTACTAGAGGCTTCTGGGATGCAACTGGTTACTGGAGACATCAGTTCAATTAATTAGCGATCACCTAAAGATTGCGAGACACCAAGCTGAAAACGTCCCACCAGATTTGTAACACTTGCATGATCACGAGCACTTGTACAGCCCTTTGTAATGATTATCAATCGTGCTTATTACAATTGGCAGTTGGAGATACTTAAACCCATGGAGATAAATAAGCAAATGCCCCATCTTCAACCCTCATGCGCATGAACAACTTCCCGGCCATTCTCCACTCTCCCTTCACCTATACGTCATTGGCCCTCGTTGCAGCACTGACAGCATACAAGTTCACAGTACACACTCCAGTAACTACCCATCTCTCTTCTACAACAACAATGGCATCATCGACAACCAACCCACTCTTCGACACTTCTAGGCAGGAAACCCCCGTGTACTTCCTTTCCCATGGCGGCCCAACTTTCATGTATCGTGACGACCCATACGGTGACCGTGGAGCCCATGCAACTACTTCCCAAATAGGCCATCACATCAAGACCACCATCAAGCCAAACTTCATCATCGTCGTCAGTGCACACTGGGAGACCTCCCCAGGGATCGAAGTGACAGTTCCTGGCTCTTTGGAGTCCACATTCTCCTCGGATTAGAGTCTGAAGGCCCTGGAGAACGAACTCATCTACGACTTCTACGGGTTCCCAGAATACATGTACAAAGAGACATTCCACACGTTCGGATCGATGGAGTTGTCCTCACACATCAAGGACACTCTGGAGCAACACGGGTTCATCTCCAAGTTGGCACAGAGAGGTATCGATCATGGGCTCTGGGTCCCTTTCAAAGTGGCATTCCCAGCTAAGGAAGGACAGTACTGGGATGTGGATGTCCCCGTTGTTCAAGTGTCCATCCCTCGTTCCAGTGGCTTTGAAGAGAGTCGTAAGCTGGGCCAGGCTCTCTCGCAGTACAGATCGATGGGTGGACTCATTGTGACTAGTGGAATGACAGTCCACAACCTTAGAGATCTCCATGTTTCCGCACAGAGAGGAACAACCATGCCATATGTGAGAGCATTCAACACTCTACTCACATCCATCATCACAAAGCCAACAGTGGAGGAGAGAATAAACGGACTCCTCTCTTTGCAAACTGAACATGCTGAGTTGTTGAAGAAAGCGCATCCGACAATCGAGCACTTCCTTCCCTTGGTGGTTGCAGTGGGTGCTACTGAGAGGGACTCACACGTTGAAGAGGTGTACATGAATTCCAAGATGTCACTTGGTTGGGGGATCTATCAGTTTGGTTCTTCTTATCCGTTGAACAAGAATGCCTCTATTTAAGTCATCATCATCACAATCAATGAAACATATCTATTATTCTTATCAAGTGTTCGTATTGAATGCCCATTAATCACTTCTTTCTCTTGAACAACCCACCAATACTGAACTTGCTCTTCTTCTTCACCTCCTTCGGCATAGTGTATGTCTTGACACTCTCTTCAACAGGCGCAGTGGTGTTGTGTCTTGTTCCATTCACATTCGCATTCACACTGCTAGCCTTCACAGAAACACCATTATCTTCTCCGTTGTACTGATACCGTAAGGATGGGTGGGCAAAGTACTTAGAGATAGTTGATGCTTTCTTCTTCACCTCCCTTGGTGCTGTAGGATGCACCGGTACCGACGAGATGTTCGACACCACTGTGTCCGGAGTCTCCACCATCGAGTTCACTTCAGATGACATCACCGGGTCAAATTGTTCTGCCGCGGTACCAACATCTGAGCTGGCCTTGCTGAACTCTTCTTCGATAACAGTGGCACGTGGGTTTCTCTCGAATGAACTTCTTGGTGCTTCAAACTGCGGTGTAGGGTTCAACTCTGGTGAGAAGTTTGGATTCTGGACAGGAGTGGATGGGGCCGACAACTGGGATGAAGACGACGCACTGTTTGTACGGTGTAAGTTGAGGAAGTTTGGTGGTTTGGTCAGCGATGTGATGGAGTTTGTTCTTGAGATGGACTTCTTTGGTGAGTTCTTTCTCAAACTCGAAGTATCGCCTCTCAAAGAGTATGTCTTGAATCCACCTCTCTTCGTTTCTGGTGGGATATCGGTATTCCCTTCACCATACACTTTCTTCAAGGCAGCCTGATATGCCAGCTGATACAACTCTTCATCTGTCAACTGCTGTTTGGTACTTGTAGGTGTGGCTGGTGTCACCTGTACAGATGGTGCAACAGGCATAGAATGACGTTGTGGTCTGGCAGTACTTTGCACCTTTGATGCAAATCCTCGTGTGTTCTCCGATACCTTCACGTTATCCAGTGTACCATTGCTGTATCTCTTCCGTGAAGATGTTGGTTCTTGATATTGTGGTTGATCCTGTGGCAGTAGATCCAGAGCATCAGAGTAGACACTCCCACCATCGCTCATTTCATCGTCATCACCCAGCAGGACAACGCGTTTCTCCTTCGAAGAGGAACTCTTGGCCTTCTTACCGTTCTTCAGTATACTTCTCACAGGTGAAACAGCACGTCCTCTATCAACAACCGCACTTGGAGATGATCGCTTCTGAGAATCAACGTCTGAGAACGATGCAGTGTCTTCCACACGAACAACAGGTCTTAGTTGCTGAGCCATTGACGTCTTCACCGATGGTTGACCCACGACAGAGTCCATTCCATCTTCTTCTTCCATGATCGAGTCCAACTCGTTATCCATCAAACTGCCCGCATAAGGTAGACCGTGATGCACAACCACAGGGGGTCCCTACGGAGCCACCTCCTTAGTCTGCTTCTTCACCAGTTCGTAACTCCCCAGTTGTCTTATCGTCTCTGTGGTTATCGAAGTGGTTCTTCCATACTGGTCTTTGGTCTTTGTCGTGCGGATGATGATCTTCTCTGGGGGCTGCTATGACTAGCGGGAGTATCGGGAGCTGTTACTCGTCAGTGAACTCGTTCTGTGTCCATTCAGTGCTGACAACGAGTTGGCCCTATACGACTAAGAGTTCAGCGACATCGTACGGGACTGCTGTTGGCTTCTCCTCTGGTAGTCGTTGAAGTGTTCATTGTGTGGGTTGTACGAGGCGCTTGTGAGGGATTGTGTTCTGAGGGCGCTGGCTGCTGCACCGGCGGATATCATTGCGTTTCTGGAGCCCTGTGACTGCTGTGAGCTGTTGTTGTTGTTGTTGTTGTTGTTGTTGTTGTACTGGGAGTAGCGACTAAGGTCTGGAACCCTGTGCTTCTGGTGGGGATCGTTAGTGTTATGGCCTGTGATGAGTGTCAGGGAAGGTGCTGCTTACTTTGCTGGACCTGCGGTCGAAGAATCCCATGTTGAGCTGGCTGATCAGAGTTTTACGCTATCCCCGAGACACACACACTAACAATCTCGTTAGCCGCTGTGTGTGTGTGTGTGTGTTTACAAAGCTTGTTATGTGGGGGAATTTCAACTTGGTGATGAGAAAAAGCAACATGAAATTGATTAAATTTGGGTTGCGCTGATCGAGAGGATGCTTTGTTTATCCTGTGTGGCGCGTACCGGAATAGTGCTGTATCAGCCCGGTTCGCGCAACATCGGCTCGGGCCTTTCATAGTGGTGTGCGGGTGTAGAGATATCGGTAGGAGATGAATGCTGGCGGCTACACTACATAGAACTCAACTTTTAGGTCTTTCAATCAGTACAAAAGGCACCAGTCACTATAGAAAATACCACAAAGACATGACCACTCCTTCATTGGGATGGGAAAGACTGCGTGACGTCTTTTACCGCTCGCGTGAACTCTACTCGCTATCATGGGACGTGGAATCTCTCCCTCCACGCCAGTTCACCGCCGTGGCACCTTCTACACATACCGTTGCCCTCTTCACACACGAGACCGCTGAAGTGGAGAGCAGTATCGACATCTACACTGCTTCAGGACAGATCATCACGAAAATACCTTGGAATCACCACATCAATGGACGGATTGCCGGATTGAAGTGGACACAGACGGAAGAGCTATGTGTGGTGCTCACCAACGGCAAAGTGAGATGGTACTACACATTTGAGGGCGATTTCGACGAGTACTCCGTTGGATACGAGGCAAATGTTATTGGAATCCGGGATTGGATAGTGGAGCGTCGTGGAGTGATTGTGTTGCTCCAGGACAACAAGATCGTTCGTCTTACTCGTTCAGGAAGATCTGCCATCTTGAAAGACATGGATGGCAGCGGTGCGGAGTTCAAGTCATGGTGCTGTGTTGATGGTGTTGTGTTCATCTGCCTGGACAACGAGATCCATCGTGTCAATGCGAGAGAAAGTGTGAGGTGTTCTGTGGATGGGCCATTTGATTTCATGAGCATGAGTTCTGATGGGAGACTCATAGCGATGTGGAGTGCAGCAAAGGGACTTGTCATTGTCACGTCTACGTTTGACCGTGTTCTCATGACTACTGAATGTTCAAGGCCCCTGGAGATGAAGTGGTGTGGAAGTGATGCTGTTGCCCTACACTATGACGAGACTTTGAAATTGGTGGCCCCAGGTGGACAACTGGAGTTCTTCTACGAGGACTACGGCTTGGAAACCGAGTCAGATTCGTTGACCATCCTCACATCAACGTCATTGGAAACACTTTCGAAAGTCGGGACATCCACTGTGGAGTGTTTCAAGATCGGTTCCAGTGCCAGTTCCGCTATCTTGATGGATGCAGTGGACAAACTCGCAAGACATTCCCCCAAGGCCAATGAAAATTTGAAGATCATCGGAGTGGATGGACTAGAACAAGCCATCATGTCCACGTTGGATGCTGCGTTGGAAGAATTTGATCCTTATTGGCAAAAGAAGCTACTCAAGGCTGCATCGTTCGGTAAAGCTGAGTTGGAGATGGTGAAGGGCCACAACACCGCCATTGCTACACGATTTATCAAGGTGTGTGATGAACTAAGGGTGTTGAACATGATCAGAGATCCAGATATTGGACTATTCCTCACAGATTTGGCATACAGATCACTGGGTATCACCAGAGTTGTTGAGTTATTGGTGAAAAGACAGAAGTTCTCTGAGGCATTCCAGATCTCCAAGTTCCTCAAGTTACCTCTAGACGCAGTGTTTGTCTCATGGGCCTGTTGCAAGATCAAGTACTCGACACAGAGTGACGAGGAGCTCTCACAGTCTCTTTTAAGTCGCTTCCAACAACTTAACGAAGGCAAATACATCTCCTTTGCACACATTGCCGAAGTTGCATTCCAAGAGGGCCGTTTGAACTTGTCCAAGATGCTCATCAATTTCGAATCTCAATTTGAGAAACAGATCCCACTGTTGTTGACCATGGAAGAACACGAACTGGCATTGCAAAAGGCCATCGACTCACACAACATCGATTTGATCTTGGAGACTTTGCTGAAGTTGAAATCCACACTGTCATATCCACAATTCTTCAAACTCCTCAACTCCTCAAGACCAGCCTCTAACGCGTTTGAATACTTCCATCGTCACTTGAACGAACAGATCACACTGGACTTCTACAACCAAGCAGACAGAATGCTTGATACTGCCAATTACACACTGTTGAAATCCCAGTTTGCACCACAGGCCGTGAGTGAGGCCATTGAGACATACAGCACACGAAACCCATTGGTGGCGAGACAGTTGGAGAAACAACAAAGCCTTGCACAGTTACAAGACACGTTGACATCAGAGTTCAACATCGAGTTTGACGGACTATCGTTATCGGAGACCATCTTGAAACTACTATCATTGTCACAACACACAAGGGCCAACCAAGTCGTCAAACAGTTCAAGTTCCCTGAGAGAAAGTTGTGTTTCTTGAAGCTTGAGCATTACGTCACGGCTAAGAGGTTTGATGAGTTGTACAAGTGGAGTGTGGATGAGAAGCCCAGTATTGGATTGGAACCTATCATTGACAGATGCATCAAGGCCAATGAGAACAAGCTAGCTCTGAGATTGATCGGGAGAGGGAAACTTGCATACGATGTGAAGACCGAGTTCTTGGTTCGGTTGAAAGAGTGGAAGCGTGTGCTGGAAGAAGCCGTGAAGAAAAGAGATGGAAGTTTGATTGAGAGAGTTGCTGAGTTGAGTCAGGGTGCTGTACTGGAAGAAGAGATACGAGACGCTAGGGATCGTGTGGGGACCGGCTCGAGATTCTTTTGATAAGACTATTATACGTACCTGACATTCCTTATGTAAACGTGATCTCATCTATCAAAAAGAAGGTTAACTGTTAACATGATCATCGACATATGGCATAGAAGGCCATCTCACTGTACAGATGAACACGCAAAGACGCAGTTTATACGAACACTTTTCTCGTCTAATTCCACCAATTGGGTGTAGACGATGGATGATGAAACGCCCGAATTCCTTTTTGCTACAAGAGATCGGCGATGTAAAGGTGTGGATTTGGGCAGTGAGATGTGAACTTAGGTGGGTTTTCCGGATTAATAACGCGCCTTGCATGTGATGGAAGGGGTAGTACATCAAACCGTTGGCTAGGCGACCGGTGCTGCTTTGAGCGTGATAATTAATTGGAATTTGGAGGCGTAGTTCCCTTTTGGTGTGGGGTCTATGGGGCGTGGTATTGATAGAATATCTGGGGGAAAAGACTCTTGGATACCCTCAGATGGTTATAGATGTCATTAATGTTCACAGAAGACCAATCTATCCCAGCAACGAACAGTAATTTGAGTAAATAAAGAGTACCTCCCAACCTCACCCAGATCTCGGTTGTGCAGCACTTGCGGTCTAGAACCTCTACAGCCGCACCCAAGACGCGCCTTTCGCACCTCATTATTTACAGTTGACGCGCGTTGTCCTGCAAGCGAAGAAAGAGAAAAAGGAACCGGCTGAATTTTTCGTTGTTGTTTTTGTTGTTGTCGTCCGTTTGTAGGACTGCGCGGAAGTTGGGCCTTGGCGGATAATAAGTTGTGAATTTTCCCTCTCGCTTTTCTCTTCCAGTCTTCCTTCTCAGAGCTGTGAAGATCAAGAGAGACACACCACTTCCCACTCTCCCCAACGCCCCATCTGCTATCCACAAACCGTCCACCCTCGCTGATTGGAGTGAACGTTCATTGTCCACATCTACACCTCATTCACATTCCTCCTCTTCTTGCCGCCCTTTATTTATAGATCTGCCCATAGATCACCACCATTAACAACCACTACAATCACTACCACCACCACCACACCAATATGCTGACACGCCTGGTGTTTTCCCTAGCGCCTCTCACAGTGGCTGTCCGTGCTGCCGCCTCAGACTTCACCACCAGTGGATGTTACTCTCTATCATCGCTCGAGTCGCTCCTCACATCACAGGGCACCTACACGTGGTAGACCAACTCGTACTGCGCCGGCGTGTGTGATGCTGCCGGGTACTCAGTCGCTGCCACGTATGACGGGTCCACTTGCTACTGTGGTAACTCATTGCCTTCTGACATCGACGAGGCTTCTTCTGGTCAGTGTTCAGCTACTTGCTATGGCTACAAGCAGGAAATCTGTGGAGGCGACGGTTACCTGACCGTGTACACAAACGGGTTGGAGGACACCGATCCCGTTGATGGAGACGCCTCTTCAGCTGAGACGACTTCGAGCACGACGACGTTAACGTCTGACACTACTACGTCAAGCACATCCACCACATCAACGACTTCTACGACATCTACATCTACTTCTACTTCTACAACCTCCACATCCACAACATCTTCTTCATCGACCACCTCCTCCACACCTTCATCCACCACATCATCATCCACAACTTCCCTCTCATCTTCTTCATCCACGGAGGCCGCTGTTGCCTCCACCACAGTCATCACCTCCATCGTGACGGCCTCCAATTCCGCAGTGACCACCACCGTTGTCACCTCAGCCACCACCTCCACACCTACCGCCACCGGTGACTCCAAGGACTCCGATTCCAAAGATTCCAAAGATTCCGACTCCGACTCTGGATCCTCGGGACTCAGTAAAGGTGCCATTGCCGGTATCGCCATCGGATGTGTCCTTGGAGTGTTGGCACTCTTTGGTGTCTTCATCTTCCTCTTCCTTCGTGCGCGTCGTTTGTCCAACGAAGACGAGGACGACCAATACTCCCATTACTCAGAGAAACACAACACTTCCCCTGGTGGAGGTCCTGTAAATAACGTGTATGGTGCATATGGTGCTGGGTTTGGATCACACGATGCGTTCCATGAGGTACCACCTGTTCCGTTCTTTGCCTCCGAGATGGGCAGAAAGAGATTGAGTAATGGTTCGTTACCGGATGCAAGACATGAGAAGACTTTGAGGGTGACAAACCCTGATGAGACGTTGATTGATCATACGTTGGCCGAGGGGGAGACGAGTTACTCCGATGATGACAGTTTTGAGAAGTTCCAAGGTCAGAGGTGATCTTATACAGTACTGACATACTACAAATGCATTATCATTAATCAATCAATTCATTCATTCATTCAATTCGTTAAAGGGGGTTTTTTCTTTCATAAACAAGCGAATCATCATTGGTGCTGTAGAGAGGAGAAGTAGTGCAGCACAGACTCATAGCAGAAGACAAACTGATCCAGACTTTGGACCATGGAGATCCGCTGCTTTCTCAACTGCTGGACCGTGAAGTACACCAGATCCTCTTTAGTTCTCCATATATCCATTTCACCTCCAATTGTCTCCTGAGCATCACTTAGCCTGTGCTTCCCCAACTTGTGGAACGCCTCCAGGATGACATCAATGGTGATGAACACGCCTGTTCTCCCACACCCAGCAGAACAATGAACCACCAAGGGTGCTTTTGGCTCCCGTGTGATCTGATCCTTCACCTTGATCAAATCCAAAATCTGTCGATGCTCCACCACTCCGAAATCCGGCCAGCATTTCAAATGTAGTTGTTTCACCACTCTTGTTTCACCCCTCTTGGTCAGTTGGATGGTACGGCACGTGAGATTCGCCACACCCATGAAGTTATCCTCTTCACTCATCAGATGCACAAGGGAGGATTCCAACCAGTACACATCTGCTCTTTGTCTCCCGTCCTCGTGCAGATTCGTGAGGGAGACGATGACTTCGACGTTGTTGTGCCATACCACTTTCCAGAAATCGTTGATCGTGGCGGGGAGTGGGGCCTGTGTGGCGATGTACTTGGCCTCTTTGTTGATGGCAGTCACTGAGATGAAGTTGGCGTTGAAGTAGTCGTCTTTGGAAAAGTTCAGAGAAGGTGTTGTGGTGGCGGACATTGGCGAAGGGACGAGTTTGACTCTGGAGTGTTCGTAAGGGAGGATGTTGGGGTATCTGTTCTTGAAGCCAAACTCTGAACCGTTCAGTGTGATGTATTCGCCTGGGGAATTTGAAGACGAGGAGGAGGAGGACTTGTTGGACGGTCTTCTTTGCAAGGAGGCGCCAATACGTGCGTTCTCTGTGTGTTCGATGTTGATGAAGTTGGAGATCACCGTGCTGACAGAGTCTGGTGTGGTGTAGTGCTGGAGCCACAGGGGAAGTTCATCGGGCTGGATGTCTTGTGGGACTGCCAACTGTGTTCCCCTAGTCTCTGGTACGATGGTGGCGGTGTTGTTGTTCTTCAAAGACATGAGGAAGGAGCTTGTTGGGTCAGCTGATGGGAGGGAGAAGTTACAGAATGTTTGGGAGGACACCACACTACTCTTTGTCTCCTGGAACCTGCTTGGATCGATGAGTTCGTGGGACGATGGCGATTGTTGGAAAAGGGAGAACCCACGATCCACGAGGTACAACTGGATGTCCTTGTGATAGTTGTCCACACAGTCTTCGAACTTCCGTATCACCTATTGGAGATGCGTGGAGCAGTGTGAGTAGTTGGAAGATGCATCATAGAACACCACCCGTAGTGGCCGTTCACTCTCCAGCTTGGACTGTAGGAGAAGTTCCTATGACGACACCATTGTTCTGAATATGTTGGTGAGATGGAACGAGGATCTCTTTAGTAGAGTGGTGGGCACGCATATGCTGAGTGCGCCCTTCACACGAGACACGGTGTATTGCTTGAAAGGTCTGAGGTCCAGTACGACACAGTCCACGTCCCCTTGCGATGATAGGGATTCGTACTCTTCGACGGACTTGATGATGTGGATGTTCATCCCGCAACAGTTGGTGAACTTGCTGTTGTTCCCATGGGAGGTGTTGAACTGGAGGGGAAGTTTCGACAAAGCCTGTTGGAGTTCATGTGGGTTGATGGGGCTCTTTGGCGGACTCACTGTGATTCTGATCTGTGTGGCCGTGGCTGTAGTTGATGATGATGATGATGATGATGATGATGGGTTGTTGTCCAGGGACTCCATCAGCTTGGGCGACTGTCTCGTGGATCCCAAGGTGAGAGACCGGGGCGTGGAGGTGGAGTTGGAGTTGCTCGAGGAAGTCTTCTCAAAGGCGAAATAGCTCTCAGGAGGAACACGGGGAGACTGTTCCGCAGACGCCATTGGTAGGTATGGTATGAAGTGTACGTCGTCGTATACGTGGTGTGGATGTTGATGACAGGAGCGCGTTTGTCAATCACCTGCACGTTACAGAGAGGAAGCCAGTGAGAGAAGGAAACAAGGTTTTATAAATCTGTGAGACACATCGGACAAATTCAAACTCACACAACGCCTCTGTTTTGGAAGTGTTTATTTTTGTCTCCTTTGCTGAAGCCTTTAAGGGACTCAGGCGAAGCCAACCAGCCAGCGTGTGATCATCTCCGCGCGGAGGTTCTAGAACGCACTAAAAATTGCCGGCACACACGGGAAATACGTAGTAGTCGCAATGACGTAATGGGCCATGGGCTGCCACCTGTCAAGCTGAGAGTATGTAGTAAGAAGATGTACTAGAGGAGATGATTTGTAGATTTCCCAGGACCAGTGATGTCATTTAGGCGGATGTGCTGGAATACGGGGGCGAGTTATGAGTTGTTCACAGTTGTTTATCTGATCATAGAGTTGTGTAGAAGGTTGATAGGAGTCCGGGCTGTGTAGTGTGCAGTGTATAAGGAGTAACACGGAGACAGGAGATGATGACGTAGCGAGTCTAGTTGGACCACTGGATGGCTTTCTATCGTCAAATAGCCACTATATGGTAATATTGTTTGACAGAGATCCCTCACACTCAACTCTGAGGGCAATTGTAAAACCACTTTTGCTTATACCGTGCCGGTGTTTCCATACAACATACAACTCCCCACCTAGAGCGGATGATCGGTACCGCCTCCTGGACTGACTCCGAGCCGGCTGGAAAATTAGACGTTATTGCCACCTCCGTCTTGAGTTTTAACCCTTCGATTAGCTAGTATACTTATATAGTGGACAAGATTATATACCGGATCTCTTTACCAGGGACTTTGAGTATGTACTATGTAGTACGTTATCATTATGATGTTCATGAGAGTTTGGTAAACGCTTTCTCAAATGTTTGATGTAAGTCTCTGATCATCTGAAGCCAATCATCCAAGTGTTCAGTTTCAGCCCATAGTTGGTGCAATTCACATTTTTCAATGTCCAAAACCAACTCATTGAAACATCTGTTGATTGTTGTGTGTAGTTGTTGTTTGGTATGTTCATTGGCCGATGAATCCCAGTACTGTTGGTTGTTTTCGATGAACTTGTTGATCTGTGTGATGTAAGGTTCAGAGATTGTCTCTTTGGAAATGAGATCTGTGAAGAACTCGCGGTTTGTATCATTAAGTGCAATGAGTAGAATTGCACAGACAAGAATTATGGAAGAATCATCTGTCTCGATGTATCCGTTGTTTAGTAACTGTTGGAGTTGTGACTGCATCTTGACAAACAGGTGGGGGTCGACATCTTGATGGACCCAATAGTTGAGACAATCACAAGCACAGTCATCTTCAAACACTTTATAACCCAAAGCACCCATGTTTGAGTTCTAAATTCTGTATTGTAATTTGTGTATTCTGGAATCTGAATTCAGTGTTATCAGTTCAGTATTATTGAGTGTCAGTAGAGTCGTTAAAAGGTGTTGTTTATGTTCATGCGTACTTGTTATGAGTTGAAGAAGAAGAAAGTTCAGCAAGGTAGGCCAGAAACCGGGTAACCCTTGTGAGAGTTTCTTCAATTTCAATGATACTTATATTGAAGAACGATGGCCCAGAATCAAAGTGACCGTTTAGAGTTGTATTTAGTAAGCCTTTTCCTATTCAGGACATTTCTGAGAGATCATACCATGATGCCTATTGGAATAGTTCCGGCCTATACTTCTACGCCATGACCTACATGAGCCTAGAGCCTAGCTGAATTCGCGGGGAACGAGGAACGAGGAAAGAAGGGAGGCTGGAAGCAACCACGTCGAAATAAGGTGATTCTGATAGGTAATAATTAGTTTATATACGGGTTGAGTGGATTGATGTGGAAGACAGAAATGGTCTAATAGACCATTTTAACTATAAGTACACTCGATGTATGAATTTAGACTCATATTAATATGTGGTGCGCACTAGTATAGCCTCACTCCGGTCCAGCCAATCAAGGGGTGACAAGGGGAGTGGATTTAGGGTGGAAAATAGGACAAGGGAGAGAGCGTTTTCAGTAGTTGTGTGATATGAGTAGTCTCATACAACTTCAACTAAGATGTACAACCAATCAAATAATCAATGAAATCCAATTCACTCCCATTTATCGCTATTAAACATTCATCAAATCACAGCACTTCCTTACTTGTTTCCTCCAGATAGCATTATGTAGCCCTTACACCTGATAACTTCGCGAATGCCCCTGGTCCATTTTTTTTTCTTTCTTTGACTAGCCCTGGTTCCCGAATTTCGTCCCCCCCTTAAAAAAAGTCCTCAGATCCCCTACCAGGAAAAGATCCCACACACGGGGAGAATTTTGGACAGCCCATCCAATCGTGTTCAGTCAGTGCTGATATCGAATCCCCAATGGCAGAAAACAAACCAGACACAGTGGCTCCTGAGCAGCCCGAGAAGAAGGAGCCGCAACCGGTGCTGATTCCCATCAGATTCTCGTCGTCGTCGTCGTCGTCGTCGGCGGCGGCGTCCTCCCAACAACCACCACCAACTCCAAACAAAGTCACAAACCTCGTCGTCACACCCGCCTACCCTAAACAACCACCACCACCGTACACCGTTGTGCTCCAATTCGAACAACAATTCGGACAGCTGAAGGGCCCCGAGAACCGTATACTACTCGCCACCTCGTCGGATTATCCGTTGGTGCATTTGCTTTCCTATTACGCATAGCTCGTGGGGTTCCCGTCCAACCTTGCCGGACTCGAATTCGCCTTTCTCGATTTGCCCCTCAATATCCAAGCCACCCCGGCGATGTTGGGGATGGAACAGGGAGATGTCATAAGGGTGTATCCATCAGACAAGGCGGTTGCCAAAGTGGAGATTTTGCCAGGAAAGCAATTGCCCGATACGGTACGGTGTAATTCCAGAGGGTGTGGATTGGTGTTTGAACAGAGTTCGGATCAATTGCTAAGACACATGAATGTCCATTTCAACATCCAGAATTTGTTTTACTGTTCGCATGGGACGTGTCCTTTGACGTTTGCCTTCCAAGAGGAGTTGGACATCCATCTTTCACAACACACCACGGTGTCGCCACTGATGAGACTGTCACAGGCAAGTTGTGCCGTTGCGGGTGACGAGACCACGGACTGGTACGTCAAGCAGTATTTGAAAAAAGCATACAGTGGCAGAGCACACGCCGACGATACGAACACCCAGGACGATCAGGGAAGCGACACAGGAACGGCATCAGGGGCCACCACCATGAGACTGAGGGAGTCAAGCGAGGCGTCTCCTGGAGGACACCATTACAACAACAGTGGAACACCTTCCAGGGCACAGTCACCAGGAACAGCAGACGAGGATTCATCAACACCACAGGAGGAACAGCCGTCTTTCAAATGCGACAAGCCCGGGTGTGACGCTGCATTCCACAGAAGGGTCCAACTGGCGGAACACAAGACCCTCAAACATCCACAACGCAAGGAGTCCACTTCTTTCAACAACGAACACAGAGACTCAAACTCCACGGAGAAGATGGTCCCCAGAATCCCCTCCGTCGGCGCACCTTCCAACAGCAGAAGACAAACACGGCGCATCATGCCCAGACCAACAGCATCGGGGCGTGGAACCATGGGAGGCCCACAACAACAACAGGCAGATGCAAAGAGACCGCATGTGTGTCAGTTCCCCGGGTGCGAGATGTCCTTCAAGCGTGCAGAGCATCTCAAGCGCCATTTCCAGTCGATCCATTCCACGGATAAAGTGTACGTGTGTCCCGTGAAGAGTTGTACGAGGGAGTTCACGAGAAAGGATAACAGAAACCAGCATTTGGGGAGACACATCCGCAACAACGAGGGGTTGAAGGACATCGAGGAGGCCGGGTTGCTTACCATCTTGACGGAGAGTGCAGTGCCCACGACACCGATAGCGCAAGGCGGTGTGAAGAGCGGAGTCAAGAGGGCAAGATCCAGTGGTGGGGATGACGAGTATACTAAGAAACGAGTGGCCTCTTCGTCTTCTAATTAGGAGCAATCGTCGTCTCCTCCACAGAACAACGAAGGGTCCCAAAGCAGAAACCGTGGACGTCCAAGAAGAAACACAGACGAGGGCAATGCTGCTGCTACAACGGGGGGACTTCATGGTGAGGAAAGGGACACGGAGACGGATCAGGAGAGTATGTCGAGACGCACCAGACTGGGCGGCAAGAGATGAATTTGTTTATATGTCTAGTGGTAATTACTAGTTAGTGATGATGAAGATATTTAGTGGTATTGAAAATTTAATTACTAGTTATATGTTGGTCTTACTGTTTACCATTACGTCATTGGAGAGTCACTCCGTTATATGAAACTGGATGACGTCCAATGGTAAACAAAGCCGCGATAGGGACTCGAGATAAGAAGGCGAATCTTTCTCTTTATCTTCCCCCACAATCTTCTCGGAGCCAGATACTTAGGAAACACCCAACAAACTACAAGCTACAAACTACAAACTACAAAGACTAAGAAGGATAAAGACCAGAAAGAAAGAACAAAAAAAAACACCCAAGACTGTAAAGATGCCACCACTCACCGACCTCTCCGGCGTCTCTTCTCTACTCAAAACACTCGTTGGTTCTCTCGGGATCTTCGACGCCATCAACTCTGTCCCACTTAAAGACACTTCCACCTCCACCCGCCAGTACGAGTCATGCCCACTCGACCTCCCGTTCTCATGCACAAACACCACAAACATGGACCAGGACCTTTGCTGTTTCGAATACCCAGGTGGAGTCGTCCTTCTCACACAGTTCTGGGACTACGCACCGGCTATTGGCCCAAACGACTCCTTCACGCTCCATGGTCTTTGGCCTGATAACTGTGATGGATCCTTTGAGCAGTTTTGTGACTCGAAGATGGAGATTTCGGACCCAGAGTCCATATTGAAAGAGTACGACTCCGAGTTGCTCGACTACATGAAGATGTACTGGAAGGACAACCGTGGGAGAGACGAGTATCTATGGAAGCACGAGTTCAACAAGCATGGCACCTGTTATTCGACTTTGAAACCACAGTGTTACGGTGCCACGATGAAGGCCAATGCCAACGTGGTCGACTTCTTCAACCAATCCGTCAACTTGTTCAAAGAACTCCCAACGTTCCAATGGTTGGAAGAAGCCGGCATCACACCTTCCAACACCGAGACGTACACCAAACAGGAGATCCTTGACGCCCTAACTTCCCACTTTGGCGCTGAACCATACATCCGCTGTGACTCCCAAAACGCCCTCTTGGAAGTCTGGTACTTCCACCATCTCAAAGGTCCACTAGTTGGAGGTTCATTCACAGCCATCGACACCTTAACAAACTCACGTTGTCCATCCACGGGCATCAAGTTCCCTCCTAAAGTCCCACACGGCAAATTACCAAACCCAACACATCCAAACCCATACCCAAGACCTACAGACCCTTCTCAAACGCGTGGTCAATTGCATCTCTCAGAACAACCAGGTTGTTTAATTAGAAACGGACATTGGTACGTTAGTGGTGCGTGTGCGGGTTATACACTGATCCAATTGGACACCGGGTCTGTGCATTTGAAGTCCAGTGGTGGGTATTGTGCTATCCATGAAGGTGCCTTCACTTGTGGTAACACCGTGTCACCGTTTGAGTTTGAGTATGATGACCAGACAGAGATGATTAGTGCTAATGGCCAATCGGTGTTCAGTGCTAATGCGATGCCTAGAGGTAAAGTCCAACAGAGAGTTATGTTGGGCCATGGAGAGATCGAGTTCAACCTATTGTTCAAGAAGTCCTAAATGTTTGTTTGTGTGTGTGTATGTGTGTGTTTATTTCCTTAAGAAATCCAGATTGAGTAACTGTTCTGTACTCTCGTCCTCACTGTCCCTTCTCTTTATACTAGTCCGTGATACGTTCTTCACCGGAGACTGATCCAACTCCAAGTTTTGCAGTCTCTTCACCATCGATTGTAACTTCTCTTTCTCCAACTTGTCCTGTTTCCACCGTGTATACATCTCGTTGAAGTTCTCATCCATGAACTCGATGAACTTGTTCAGTTTCTTCACCTCGCTGGCCAACTCCAGATTCTTCCTGTACAACTCCTCGGTCTCGTACTGGGATATCTTTGACGTCTGTAGTTGTCTTTTGTATCGTTCACACTGTTCCTCCATCTGTGCCACTTGGGACTTGAGTGATTGTAGTTCTGAACTAGTGTACTCCGTTTCGTTCTTGAGGTTGTACTTCTTGATCAATCTTTCAAACCCATCATCATCAGTGCCAACGTCATACTTCTTCTTGGATATCAGCGGACTGGGACTCGATGGTCTCAAGTCTGGAATCTCTGAAGGTTTGAACCCCAGTCTCGTGGACAGCTTGGAGGGACTGGACTTTCTAGACCGCTGTGACTGTGACTGGGACTGAGACTAAGACTGAGACTGTTGTGGCGGGGAGGTCAACACCTCTTGCAAAAACTTCTCCCTCTTCTCCCTATTACGTCTCAGTGTACGTTCATATGTGTCATCGTCCAAATACAACTTCACACTCTCATCGTCCTTGTTGAATCCCCTGGTGAGATCTCTGTGTCTGTTGAGCAACGCCTCTCTCTTCACCGGTGAGATCTTTTTGGATGAAGACTTGTACAATTTCAAGGGAGACACCGTACTCTCATCTTTGAACTCCCCACGGATCCTGTTGATGACATCTGTGGTATTATCAAGTTCGTTCTCTTGGTCTCTTAATGCCTCGTTGATGAACCGTTGTTTGGATCGTCTGTTGTTGAGACGGATATTGGTGAGAGTCGACAAGTCGGCGTCGTCGTGGGAGTGGTAATGACTCATCTTAGGGCAGTTTTCAGTACAGAGGAGAGTCGAACGCACCTCTATTCAATTGCCATATTTTGGTACCTTCTCTCCATCATGTTTGTTTACCTTTTTTGCTTATGTGTGCCTTCTGGACACAAAATGTTCGCGAATGGTGAGAGGGTGTGTGTGTTGTCACGACAATTAACTTTCAGACTTCTTTATAGCCAGATACAATCGTCCCACACCCACACACAAACTGTGGCGTTCCCAGTTTTCCCGTCTCCACAATTCTCCACACTTTGCGAAGCCACAGTTGATAGTACGTTTAAGTGTGATAACGCCATTGGAAGTGGCTTTTGTATGAGGCTCTCGAGTCTCCACTACGTCTAACCCCTCAGCTAACTCTACCGAATCGGGAAACGTAACCATACTAGCCACACTTTAATCCTGGGAGGTGATCCCATAGGCGAATGATATCACACGGTCCACACCTCCCACACTATCTAGTGGCCTCGGGCCTACACTACCACTACAGCTGAGATGTGGCTCCTTGAGGTTTGTGGGTGTAATTGACAATTATGGGCCGACGATTGGAAAGTTTGAAGAGGCACCCTGGTGTTGTGGGAGAGTATATAAACAGAAGGGTTTGTCCCTTGATAGTCTAGTTGCTGTTACCTGTTACACTAGTACCATCAACTCATCAACCAACCACACGATGACACAGCCACCACAGAAGAAACAAAAGACCCAACGTCGTGAACCATTGGTGTTCAACTTCTTCCAAGCCCTGTGTCCAGTGTTACACGCCCCAGGACAATGGAGAAACCCAAGAGACCAATCACGTACCTATTACAAAGCCGAACACTGGATCAAACTCGCACAGATTGCCGAACGTGGTAAGATCCACGGCATCTTCATCGGTGACTCCCTCGGTGTGTATGGTGGTTACAAATCCACTGGACTCGGTGGTCCTTACAATTACGAAGAAGCAGCAAAGGCAGGCCAGAACTTCCCAAAGAACGACCCTACTGCCTACTTATCCGCAGTTGCTGTGTCTACTAAGAACGTTTCATTGGGTATCACTTGCTCAACATTGACTGAACATCCATACCATTTTGCCAGAAGAATGGCCACCATGGACCACATCTCTGGTGGTCGTGTTGGTTGGAACGTCGTCACCACTCAGGTTCCAGGTGCCGGTAGACAGTTGGCCCCAGAGAACAAGTTGCCTGAGAAGGACACCAGATACGAGAAGGCGGACGAGTACCTCGAGGTGTTCTACGACTTGTTGCTCTCTTCATGGAGAGACGATGGTATCATTTGGGACGTTGAGAACGGGGTCGTGGCGGACCCAGATAGAATCAGAGAAGTCAACCACGCAGGTAAGCACTTCAGAGTTCCAGGTCCACAGATCACAGAGCCAACTGAGGGCCGTATCCCGTTGATCATCCAGGCTGGTGCTTCTCCAAAGGGTATTCAACTCGGTGCCAAACACGCAGAGGTGATCTTCTTGATTGGTGATGACCCTGTTGCTGTGAACAAGCAGATCACTCGTACAAGACAACTCGCTCAGGAGAAGTTTGGAAGAGACCCATCCCACATCAAGTTTGTGACAATGTTGAGATGCGTTGTCGCTAAGACTCACGAGGAAGCTGTGGCACTTGCTGAGGAGATTGAGAAGTACCACGACGAAGACGGTGCGTTGGTCCAGGCCGGAGGTACAGGAATCGACTTTGGAGCTTACGACTGGGACGAGGACTTGACCAAAATCGAGGGCAACGACATTGTGAAGAACTACGCCCTCAAGTTTATGAAGAGAAAGTCTTACAAAGAGGGTGACATCATCACAAGAAGATACATCGGCCGTAACTTGTGGAGAGAGAACTACTTCATCGGTACTCCCGAGGAAGTCGCTGACGAGATTGAGAAGTACGTGGAGGTGTCCAACATCGACGGCTTCAACGTGACCAACCTGGTGCTTCCAGAGACATTCGAGAACTTTGTGGACTTGTTGATCCCAGAGTTGCAGAAGAGAGGATTGGCACAGACAGAGTACAAAGTGGAAGGTGGGTCGTACAGAGAACAGGTGTTTGGCCGCAAGTTCGTGCACGAGGACCACTACGCCTACCCAATGAGATGGCAGGCCGGTGTGCCAAAGGAGAAGTTCGAGAAGCAGATTGCGGAGATCAAGAAGCGTAACGAGGAGTGGAAGATCGAGGCCTGAACTGTGTATTATAGTTGATCTATAGACGAATCCGATATCCGACATCCGACATCCGACATCCGATATTGACGTAGCGGATCTTTCCGGATCACCCCACATTTGTACGAAAGGAACCCGGAAGGTCTCCAGATAAAGGTTGCTCTCTCCACCTTCCACCTTTTCTTCCACCCATCAACCGCACAGGCAAATGCTCCGGTGTCTCTCGCTATCCACACGTCTCCCGCTTATATACAGACACCCCGCAATCATGCCGCTCAGACCGCTCTTCACCATCTCCTCCTCCATCGTGGACTCCCTCAAGAAAGCTGAGGTGTTTGACGACGTCCTCCCGCAGTTCCAGCCAAAGGGCCTTCTCCAGGTGTCGTACGGTGGCGACAACGAGGTCTCATTGGGGAACACCTTGACAGTTGAGGACACACAGCACAAGCCCAAGTTCCAGTTCGTGCTGGATGTCGGCACCTCTGAGAAAGACCAGGTGCACATCACCGCTGAGGACAAGTTCACCCTCGTGCTCACCGACCCGGACGCCCCTTCAAGAACGGACAAGAAGTGGTCCGAGTTTGCCCACTACATCGCCACCGACATCCCATTGAAGACATCCAGTACTACTGCTAGTGGTGAACAGGAAGGTGCCTTCCTAGCCGCCGAACTACACGGCCATGACCTGTTGGAGTACTACCCACCAGGCCCACCGCCGGGCACAGGCAAGCACCGCTATGTGTTCATCCTCTTCAAACAATCTGCAGGCGTCTCCAGCTTCGAGACACCTAAGGAGAGACCAACGTGGGGGTATGGCGCCCCTGCCTCCGGTGTGCTGAAGTGGAGCACCCATCACCAGTTGGAGCCATGGGCAGTCAACTTCTTCTACGCCGAGCACAAGGAGTGATGATTACTGGTAGTAGTAGGAGTAGTAGCAGAGAAAACACAGATTATATATCGTAACACATCAACTTTAAACACACACAGGTACTTTTTTCAGGTTCTTTTTTTTTCTTTCTTTCTTCTTGTAATGTTCTTCATCACAGGCGTAGCGCATAAACACATCATCTTCACCTCCAACACCACTCAGTATCTCCCCTCGTACGGCATCTCAGAGTAGGCAGGGTACTCTCCACCGTCGTAGTGAGTCGCTGTCTGCTGCTGCTGCTGCTGTGGAGGAACAGACCCGGCTGCTGTCTGTGGAGTAGCAGTCCCATTACCACTATACGCCATGCTTCCCTGTCTCGAAGTGGACTGTCTCTTTGGTCTGTCATCCTCACGCGGTACAATGTCGATCAAGAAGTCAAACATGTCGGATTTCTGTAACGCAGCGGCAATATCACTTCTTTGCAACGTTCTTCTCTTGTTCTCCTCCGCGTGGATCCATGCCCTCATCGTCAGCTCCGTGATGAAGATATCACAACCTTTGGCAAACAAAATAGGCGCCTCTGCAGAGATCATACGCACTTCTTCATCGGTCTTCATCACTTTCTTGATACGTGCCAATGGGAGTTGATGGTTCTTGAAATCGTGGTCTTCATGCTCAATGGAGTTGATGGTCTCTTGCCAGTATGCCATCATCATGTTACGGTAATGGCCCGTGAGTCCAGCACCCACATTGGCGAAAACACTCTCACCCATCATATCCTCTTCTCCTTCTCCTTCTCCTTCTTCTTCCTCTTGGTCTTCCATGGCTTGTTCCTGTTCTTCTTCATCTTGTTCCCCTGCTTCACCATCACCATCACCGCCAACCACAACGTCATCCACCTGTACGTCCTACGTCTGCTGCTGTTGCTGTTGCTGTTCTGAAGTTTGCTGTACATCCATACCACCACCACCACCACCACTGCCATTAGAAACTGAACCTTGCGGTGTCATCTATGCCTGGGCCGAATCACTGTGTTGGGATGTTTGTTGTTGTTGATGATGATTCTGATCATTGTTGTTGATATTCGGGTGCTGATCTTTAAACTCCACCAGTTGTGTATGTCCATCGAGCATCATAGGCTCATCGTTGAGATAGTTCTCATAAGACCCCTCTTCCATCCTTTCTGTTCTAATAAGTACGGTATAAGATGGGAATTAACCTAGAGTTATTCCATATAAAAGACCCTGTGATGAAGTGTGGACGTTTTCAACTCCTCGATGATCACCGTGGCTACGTACCCATATTGTGGTGTCTGGGTGTTTTGTAGCACAGATTATGTAATCCGGGTGTGCTCTCCCGTACGCTGGTTACCCGGCCTCCGTGACATCCACAGTTAATTCGTACTGAGCTCTTTTGACTGCATTTTCGATCAGATCAGAAGGAATGTGGGAGTGTTCTTTTGTTATAGACAGGACAAGAGGATATCTAAGCGATACTGAGCAATCTGTAAACACCAATTGAGATCACCCTTATTATGTCCCACAGATTCAGATCGTTCGAAACAGAGGCACAAGAGGCCTTCAACAGTGGCAACCAAGAGCCATCAACAGACACAGCCACTGCATCATCATCCACCACCACAACAACAACATCCAAGGATAAACCTAAGAAGTCCAAAGCAATCAAAGAACAATCCTTCGACGAACTATACGGAGAACCGGAGAACTTCCTCGAGATCGAAGTGATAAACCCAAGAACCCATGGACACGGCCGTGGAATGTACACAGATTACGAAATCGTGTGTCGGACAAACATCCCGGCGTTCAGATTGAAACAGAGCTCTGTACGCAGAAGATACTCGGATTTCGAGAGTTTCAGATCTCTATTGGAAGCTGAGAGTACCAAAGTCGTCATCCCTAGTCTCCCGGGGAAAGTGTTCAGTGGGAGATTCACCGATGAAGTCATCGAGTCCAGAAGAGTAGGGTTGGAGAAGTTCTTACAAACGGTTGCTGGACACCCATTGTTGCAAACGGGCAGTAAAGTGCTTCCTAGTTTCATCCAGGACGAGGCATGGGACAAGAGAGCATACTATTGAATCGATATCAGTATATAGTGACCGAGTTCACACAGTCATCAACAACGTCCCAGATGTATCCGTCCATCGCGTAGGTCATCGACTTACACCACTTCACCTCATTGGCGTCCCCTTCCGAAGCGTGTTCTCCCAGAAGTTCTATGGAGTTGGAAAGCATCTCGTTTCTGTTGAGAACCACAGCTGGTACTCTCTCGTTGAACTCGATCCTGGAGAACCGATAGAACGGATAGATGATGGTTTCGAGATCGTCATTAAGGTGGATCTCCCACATACTCTTTGCATACTTCCCAAACATCACACTGGTGGGTAAGTTGGAGTGTAGGATGATCTTGGAAAGTGTGGCACCGTCTCTACGAGATGTGTCGTATAGCAAGTCGAACCCAAATCGGAAGTAGTTGTGGAACACACTACTGGAACTGGAGGTACTCTTTGCCAAAGTGTCCTTGGTGATAGTGGGCGACAACTCGCTGTGAATCAACGTTCGAGAGTCATTCTTGGCAAATATCTCCTCTGGAGGACCCAAACATGCCAATATATCCTACTGCTTGGTCTTGTTCAACCTCAATGTCATTATTGGACACTTCCCTGGATGTTTAGCGAAATGGACCTCTATGACGTCATTGCCACGGACCACCACTCTTTGCACTTCCACTTCTCTCTCATACACGCATTTCACCGGGCAATGCTTGAAATCAGCCCAACTTTGTGCCTGATGGATGGCAATGCTGTGTGCCCTGGCATTGGCCTCCAGCATGGATTCCAGGAGTGGATTGTTTTGCTTGATCTCATGGGGAAGTGGGAACTTGAAGGACACGCCGGGGTATGAAAGGACGTACCAATTGCCATTATCAACGGCCTTTCCAGGGTATGTGGGCCCCATGTAATGATCATAAATCAGTTTGAATCGCTTGTCGCGTATCGGTTTCCCCTTGTATACCACTGGTTGGGATTGGCTGTCCAAGTCGAGGAGTTCAATCAGCATGAGTAGTTGTCTGTGTGGTTCGAAAGAAAGACGGATGTGTAGTGGTTTGACCAGAAGTATGAGTTCCTAGTCGAGTAATCTGGGTGGGTATATGAGTTGTAGTGGTAAGTGGGAGAGTTGTTTCATTACGGAGTGTAGAGACGTCCCCAGTTTGAGAGAGGAGACGCCTTCCGATGGGCGCAGTTCCAGTTGTGAGAGGGATGTAGTCATTTGTGGTGGTGGTGGTAGATATTGTGAAGTTGCGGGACTGATATGTGGCTTGGTGTAAAGATGATAAGATGTCACTAGTAGTACTCCTTCAATGGTTCCAGTTTGTGAGGTGAACGGAGAAACGATGTTTGCTTGGTAAGTGACTGATCCCTCTACAGACGCGCGTTTGAGATAAGGCGCGGGTGGTCTCTTATCTAACAATGCTGGAGAATTATCTTGGATTGCCGAGTGGGGAAGTCGAGGGAGACAAAATAATAAAGATCTGCGGTCTGGACTCCACACTTTCATTTTGAAGCTCATTTGTAGCAGGATATGGACACTTGATAGATATTAGAGTGAAGTCGATCTCTCATATATCAACTATCAATCTCATTCGAATAAAGCCCAGATGAATTCACTGAGAGACAAACTCATTGGTCTCATCTACAGCTACATACCACTCGGATCACCTGTTATCCCACTTTCAAGGAACACCAACACACCGTTCTACAACCAGCTCAAATCTGCCAAATCGTACAATGAAGTCGAGAAACTACTCAACAATCTACCCATGGAATCCCCAGACTATGTAAGGATCATCACCAATCATCCTTGGAGCAACACATCACCGTGGGGACCTGAAGATACCCTACATAATATACCCACCATTGAGCTGAAATCAATCAGATCTGAAAAGGATGTAGATCCCAATGCAATCTACATCATAAACCTCGCTATAACACACGATCCATTCATCCCCGGGGAGCAATACTTGGGACAATTGCAATGGTTCTATCACACTACCAATATCGTATCGTTCACAGCATGTGATGGGGATACTGGGACGGTACCTGACTCGTATTCACAGTTTGAAGGGAAGCCACTGTTGGAGTACTTTATTGATAGGATCCTGGGAAACTTGCAAAACAGCTTTGTCTACTTCCAGCTACCAAAAGACGATGTCTATATCCACTTGAAGGGTCTTGTGATATCGGAGCCGAGTGGTGTGTGTTTCTCCTCTGTGAAACACCTTTATGTTACAAGATGTGATGTCCAAGGCACACTGGAGGTCATTGATTCAGATAACCTTGAGCTATGTGAGATCACTGATTGTACAGAAGAGACCACCTAGAAGTTATAGAAACTACAAAAGAAGTCCACAAGTTAACTCATGACCACTGCCATTATCCAACGTGTCAATAAACACACTCCACTTTTTTTTTTCTTTTCCTTTCTCCTCTCCTCCACCTTCCGACTCCCGCTAGCCCTTTAGACGAGACTGGCGATCGATGTGAAGATCTTCCTTTATCCATCCACTCTCACTACTGGGCGGCTAATCCCCCCCTGTGTTCAACACAAACCAGCAGATCCCAAACTCATCACAAAAATAGAAGACACACACACACACACACAATGGGGAAGAAGACCGGACCATCGGTGGATCAACACGGAAATCCCTATGACTACATCGTCGTTATCGATGCCGGTTCCAAAGGTTCAAGAGCCCATCTCTACAGAGCCACACGATTCACACTACAAAGTGGGGATCCGTTACAAGGGAGAGAAGGTGAAGCTAAAAATTGGAGCGATGTGATAGATCTCGACAGGGAGCGTGATGAAGACCCCAAAGAACCAAAGATGTATCCACAGATTGAACTCGTGAGAAGGAAGAAAGTGAAACCGGGCATCGCACAGTTCAAGGACAACCCAAAGAAGTTGAGGGGCAAGTACATGGGTAAACTACTCGAAGACGTGCTCAAGTATGTCCCAAAGGACCAAGTGAACAGAACACCGGTGTTTTTACACGCTACTGGTGGGATGAGACTGTTGAGACCGGAAGAGCAATCGTTGATCCTTTCAGAGATTTGTCATTACATCCAGGATAACAGTGAGTTTTACCTCCCGGACTGTTCATCACACATTAATGCCATCTCAGGGGAAGTCGAAGGGTTGTACTCGTGGATCGGACTCAACTATAAGTATGGAGTGTTTGATTACGACTCATAGGACAGGTCCACGTTTGGTGCCTTGGACATGGGCGGTGTCTCCTCCCAAATTGCATTCGAACCTGCCAATGTGAAGGAGGATCATGCGGATTACTTGTTCAAAGTCGACTTGAACTTCTTGGATCCACAGGACGAAGCCACCCTCAGTTATAAAGTGTTCTCCCAGAGTTTCCTCGGTGGGATGAACCAGGCACATTTGAAGTATGAGGAGAAGTTGATCTCAAAGAGTCAATTGGTGGATCCCTGCTTACCGAAAGGATACATCAAGACAGTGGAGACCAAGACAGGTGAGAAAGTGGATATCCAAGGATCATCGGATTTCCAGGAATGTATCAAGTCCTTGTATGATGTGCTCAATGAGATCTCTAGTGACAAGTACTGTGACCCGGAAGATGAGAGTTCCACAACGTCGTGTATTCTATCCAGCCAACTACCAAAGATGGAGTTCAACGTGAAGAAGTTCATCGGGATCAACGAGTTCTACTCCAATCTCAAAGAGTTTTTGAATTGGAAGGACTGTTACGCGAGAGCTCAGAAGTTATGTTCATATTCATACACGGATCTACTGTCACAGAACGACATCGGTGTCACCGAGGAGAAAGACGATGGCACATCCAAGGCATCCGAGATCTGTTTCAGAGCATCGTGGGTCATCAACGTGTTACACCAGGGTGTCGGGTTCCCTCGTTACGGGATCGACGACGATACTACAACAACGGGTTCATCACAGTACAGCACAAACACGGATTTGAACGTATTGGATGGGTTTTCATGGACGTTGGGACGTGCGGTACTGTACACTTTCTACGAGACTGCACAACGGTTGAACAACGAGACCGTACCGAGAATTGGATACTTTGAACCTTCTTCTTAGATCTTCGTGCCCGGTGGTGAAGCCCTTGGTGTCCCCGCTAGACCGGAGTACGTTGTGGACTATTACGGGGATTATGACAATGATAACGACAGTGATTATGATGATGACCACGATGACGACGATGACGATGATGATGGACACGGATCACACGGACCGGATTGGGAAGACGTATCGGATCACAGACTATGGGGATCGTTACTGTTCTTGTTGATCTTGTTGATTGTGGTGTATCTGCTTTTGGGGAAAGCCAAGAGGGACAGTATCAAGGAGACACTATGGAAGATGGTACCTGAATCCATAAGACGCAGATGGCAGAGCTACAGTGCAGTTGGAACAGTTGGAACAGTTGGAACAGTATACACTCTTCGATCTGTGTCATAGAACATGGAAGATGTCGATGTGGATGACTTGGAAGATGATCTTGAGTTGGGATTGGGTGGTGCTACTGAAGAGATT
>JAKVQR010000279.1:15068-31104 GCA_030462915.1 Petasospora meyerae | reverse complement strand
ATACCATACTCACAGTCAAATATGGCACCAAGAAGTCTAGAAGAGCTCTTGTACAGAAGGGTAAGCACTCCAGCATGAAATGAAATGTCTAATCAATCATACACTAACATCATTCTCCACAGCTCATGCAGAGTCCAGCATTTCATCGTTTTGTGAGAAACGTCTACAACAAAATCAACGGCATTGAACCTCATTAGCCACAAAATTCGATCCATTATACCAAGACAGATGCGTTCTTCTAGCCAACGGCTTTACAAAAGTTCAAAGCTTGGAGACTTCTCTTTTACGATGAGATGAGATCCTCCATTGGGTTACCGAAAAAGCACAACATTTGAGCCACATCACTCCAAGAACTCATCCTAAATCTCTCGAAGTAATTGGGCACCGAGATCGTCACTGTGCAACACATGCTGGAGAACAGCCACCAGATTGAGGAACTTTTTGTCCCGCAGCATTCTATCCTCATCGGCTTTATCCTTCTTACCACCGACTTCAAGTCTTTGAGAGATTTCGACAGCTTCCTCGATAGTCTTGTGATCAAAGAGTCCCCTGGCAATTCTGATACCATATCTCTTGGCCTCGGTGACCCCACTTGTGAGCTTATAGTTCATTTTGATGACCCCATCGCTTTGAGAGACCTCGGTGTTCATGTGCGTCTGTATGACACCCTGTCTAGTCCCAAGTAAGGCAGAGATATCATGGAAGTGCGTGCTTGTGAACACGGTGGCACCGGTATCTACCAAATGTTCACATATGGCAAGAGAAATCCCAAACCCATCGTTCACACTGGTCCCTCTACCCAACTCATCTATGATCACGAGGGAATCGTTGTTGACGTCTTCAAGGATACACGTCATTTCACACATCTCTCTGGTGAAAGTTGATGCTATGTTGGACTCAGAATCAACAGCTATCCTCGATCTGATACAACCATATATCTTGAAGCTTGCATAATCAGCGGGAACGAAAGAACCCATCTGTGCCATGATTGAGAGCAATGCAACTTGTCTCAAGTACACCGACTTCCCACTCATATTTGTACCTGTGATGACTTGAAACCTGGAAACATCATCGATACAGCACACATCATTGGGTATGAAATTGGGCACCAAAGTTTCCAAAATGGGGTGTCTGCTGGCCTTGATGGTGGTTGAGTTGGCAAATTCAGGACAGGTATAGTTGTGTTTGATCGCATGATGTGCAAATGATTGAAATAGATCAAGTGTGCCAAGGGCCTCTGCCAACATGAACAACACAGGTAACGATTGTGCAATCTCTTGGATGAGCTCTTCAATGATCTCATTGCTGATGGTGAGGATCTCGTTGATGGAATCGTCAAGTCGAGCATTGCACTTCAAGATATCGATGGTAGTACACTCAAGGAACTTCTTCTTCTCCACCCTGTTGATGAATTCATCTGGAATTACATCGATGTTTCTACGATCCATGATCTTGATGTAGAATCCCCTCTTGGTGTTGTAGCACTACTCCAAACCTAGTGAGTACCGTGTTCCGAGCCCGTCAATGATAGCTTGGACTTCATCAATGTTTGCTTTGTATACCTGTCTTGATACATCTAGAAGTCCATTGGTTCCAGCTTTCACGGCATAGCAATGCTGGTTCTAAAGATCCAAGACTCCTGATTCCCACATACAGTCATCATTGATCACTTGGTCAATCAAGGATTGGACATGAGCGATAGAATCATCCTCGCAGATCTCTCTGACTTGTTGTAGAAGGGAGCATTCACAGTCTTTGAGCAAGTTAGCAATGCGTTTGGAAATCATGACAGCCTGTTTCACCAATATGACATCATTCACTTTCTGATTGGAGTTCATGACGATATCTTGAGACCTGGATAGCAAAAGTAAAGCAAAGAGCCTGTCTAGATCTTGGAGCCCCTTTAGCTCGTTTCGCACCCCACTTAGTAAATCAAAAGAGTCTTGGAGTTCTTTTACTGCCTTGAGTCTTTCTTCAATACTGTCTTTGTCCGTAAGTGGTTGAAGAAGATTGGTCTTGAGAGCTCTTTCACCCATCTTTGTAAGTGTGGAGTTGAGAAATTTGAACACAGAGAGCCTACTTTTGTCGTTAGAATTCACCAATATGTCCAATGAGTTGATGGTTTGCATGTCAATGTTGACAAAACTCTCCAAACTTTCATACTTGACTCTCCAATGGTCGTAATTCACGCTTGAATGGGATTGGGAGGAGATGTAGTGGAAAGCCCCTGCTAAGGCGGCAAGCGCAGCATGTTGATCGTGAAGCTCCTGGATGAGATATTTCAAATCTCTCTGGAAAGATACTATTTTCAACAACTCCATACCTTTCTCCACCATATACCATTTCTTTTCAAGTGTAGTGACCTTAACTTCAGCGCCAACGTTGAGCTTGAGAATGGTGTGTAGCTTCCCCTACCTGGAAGAGATCACAACCTCTGAAGGACCATGAACAGCGAGTTTGTGGAAAGTTCTGACGTATGTCTGGGAGTCCCAAATGGTGCTGAGCATCACTTCTCCTGTGGCGAAATGGATAAAACACACACCGATTGGATCGTCGATCTTGCCTGAATCGTACAAGGAGCAGACAACACGTTCAGGGAGACGAGCAGAGGCGGTGGCTGGGGCTGCTGTTGTAGGAGCAGCAGAACGAGTGCGACTGAATGAACTCGAGAATGGGCCACTTCTCATCACTACTGTTTTCTTTGAGTTACTTGATTCAGGATCCGCTGTTAAAGGAGATCGGTGATGGCGGATGTGTCAAAATTTAAGTTGAAGTACGCGGAGTAGGTGTCTTATCTACAGCGAATCGCTATATGTTTAGGCCGTTGAAAATTGTAAACAGAGAAACAGAGACGGACTTCATCCCACCTCGTGTTGTGGATGATCGACCAACTACGTACCAGAAATTCACATTAATCCTACTCAGCATACTCCAATGTTAGGGATTTACTAAAGTTTGCAGAAGATTGCTTTGTTCTTCTGATTTTTGATGGCTGGTGCTGGTTCTGTCGTTGACGGCAACATGAAACATCGCTCTAACAGGCTTGACACCATAATTGCTCTAGCACTACAACGATCGGAAATCCTTCAAATAAAGAGAGAAGTCCCTCTGAAGATGACAATTATGTTCAATCACTGCCACTAGAAGCTCAGTAATCAGTTACCAACGCTAAAATGATGAACATATTCCACTCGAAACAACCGTCTGAGTCGTCCTCAACGTATTCAACTGTCCTCTCCACCAAGGCCAGCTCTCACCCCGACGACTACGACCCTTACAACTACATTTTCCCCCCTCAGAATCTTGACTCTGAACCGTACGAACTGGACAATCCATATGCAGACTCACTTTGGTACAAGACCAGAGGAGAAGGTGGAAGGTCAGCGATCCAAGGTATCTAGAAGAGAGCAGCCAAAAGGAAGTTGGATGATCTACCAGTACCTCTACCGTTGAGACTGGAGTCTTTGGGGACCAAGAAAGTTGACTCGCCAATCAGGAATAGTGCTTTCTTCAATGGGTTCGATGATGTCCAGTGTGATACCCCGGTATGCAAAGGAATCGGGTACTTGAATATGGAGGAACCAGATGCCATGGAACAGTACCGTTCTGTTTTAAATGAGCTGCTGACAACGGAACAGAAGTATCATGATGATCTCGAGTTGATTGACATCGTGTACCGCTCCTCGTTAAGGAACACACGCAAGTACAGCAACATCTTCAGCAAGAAGCAGGAATCAACCATCTTCAGCAACATCAAGACCATCACCGACTTGAGTGCACTGTTTATCCGTGATGTGAGAAAGTCTACACTGGGAACATCTGAAGTTGCTAACTGGAAGGAGCTCTTAGATTAGGTTGACCTGAAAGACTTTGACATCGGTGAGCTCTTGAAGACCTACTTCATCAGACTCAGAGTTGTCTATGGTTCATACTTCAGAAATCACTCACTACAGATCTCTGAGTTAAAACAGTGTCGTGAAATTGGTGGGCCGAAGGTGGAGAAATGGCTTGATGAATGTGCCTTTTTAGCCAAGTCTAGATCTGATTGTTGGAGTCTGGAAGCACTGTTGATCAAACCTGTCCAAAGACTTCCAAAATATCTTCTGATGATAGACAAGCTTCTCGAGAATACACTGGAGTTGCCATGTCATGTCATCGAAAGTCTCTATGATTCCAAGTCGTACATAGAGAGGTTGTTGGATGAACTCAATACTGAGACGGTTTCACAAGAGACAATACCTAATAATGAAGAACCATCCAGAGAGCATCGACTAGGGCTTTCAATGTTGCTGAAGAAGACTACACACCGAAGAAAGGAATCCATGAATGGTGCTAATTCACACACGCAAGATGTCCACACTCAACATGAGATCACAAGAGCACAATAGGAGAAGACTATCACCAATCTGAAGCTTTCAAGACAGGAGTACATCGACCTTGTGAATGGGTTCAAAGTCCGGTATGAGAACTTGAAGAAATTGAGAGGGGAGATGAAGGATGCCGTGAAACCGCTTCTGATCTTTGTTGATTATCACAGGGAACTAGTGGAGAGATGGAGGACGTTCATGGAGCAAGAAGACAACGAAATCGACGACTACTACATCAAGTCCATCTACTCAAGCTACTCAGAGAAGGTTGCCGATCAGCTTATAAGAACCAAGATCTTGGAATCTGAGATAGAGGAGAAGATCGTCACGGCGATTGATATGTCATTAGATTGTTGTGCGTCCGTCAAGTACAGGATCAAGAAGCATAACTCTGATAGAGGAGCATATGTCAAGTACTTGAAAGAAGGTGGCATGAACATGACAGAAACAGCTAAGTTTGACGCACAAGAGTACATTGTCATTGAGAATCAAATCAAAGATGAGTTACCGCCTATGTTGGAGAAGCTGGACCAGTTGAGTCATTACATCTCTCTCAGGTATGCCTCCCTTTTCCAGCAATGGCTGAAGATGCTAGCCGGTGCCAACCAGGTGAGACACTACGAGGATCTACTACGGATGAAAGAGCTGGAGATTGGTGACCACTTCGATATCATTGAGATGTATGCAAATGCCAAGCTGAGCACCAAAATTGCCCTAAAGGATCTTTGCACAGAAACACCATCTACATTGGGAAGTATATCCGACTATAGAGGAGGGTTCCAGATCCATCAAAGTCGGGTGGTCCGTAGGCTGTTTGGAATCTAACAATGTCAGTGTATACGATAAATGAATAACCAGTGTATTATGGAAAAACACCAAACCTAATAATAACAGAAGCCGAAGAAAGTGAAATGTAGGATGAGCAGTTCATCGAGTCATGAGAAAATGCAGTACTTGTATCGTTGGATGCGGTGTGGTCATTTATCACCTCTCAAGTTACGCTTGTGCTGGAGCTCGTTCTTCTTCACAAGCTTCTTTCTCTCGGCTCTCTTCAAGGTTCTTGGGTCGATCAACTCATCTGGAGTACCCTTGACCTTGTCATCCACTTCCACAAGCCATTGGTCATCCAACTCCTTGTTCTTACCCTTGTAACCCCATTTTGGAACCCATTCACCGGTAGCCTCGTCATACACCATCTTGCCGGATTTTTCCTTGGCCTTGATACCCTTCTTAGCAGCAAACAATTCCCATTTGGTTGGCTCCTTGGCCTTTGGCAATGGCTTCTCTCTTGGGAGGTCCGTTGTAGGTTCTGGTAACTGGACAAGTGTTATGCTTGCGCTCTGGCCGTTTGAGCCTGCGGAGTCTGTCGTTGTCTTTAATGGGAGGGAGAGGATCTGGTTGATGAGGAGTTGTGTGTTGTCTCTAGCAATGCTCTTAAGGTACTCTTCACGGTCTGGGTTGTTAGCTGAGAGCTTCTCGGACTCGAGGGCATTTGTATCGAAGACAGCGAGGTTACCCAAGTCGTATGTGACTGGGATTGGCTTTTCCACTGTAACAGGTTTAAACTCTTTCTCTGAGGACATTTTGTATTGGGTGCTGCGATGTGTTTCAGTTATCCTGGCACATTTATGGGTTTGATATCTTGCGATGAGGTACTCAAAATTTTCTTAGGGGGTCTATCGAGGAGCAGATCAAACGAGTTCGCGGAAAAAAACCACCACTGGTTGGGGCCGCACGGAAATTTTGACCTCAGATAGAAGTTTACTTTTAGGTACCTGAGCTTTAAGTTTAACCTGGTTCTTAGATAGTCATTCGAGGTTTCGACGTCCCACCTTTAACGTTTGTATATTCTATTGATCCATCCAGATATGACTGAGTTTGATGAAGAGAAATACAGACCGACAATTGACGTATGTTGAAGTTCATTAGTTGATACTACAGGTGAGAGCTTTGGAAGAGCCAAGAACCGAATGGTATACGGACATTATTTTAGTCCAGGAGATTCATTTACTAACTATGATGATTTAAGGCCGTTCTGGGTGTTGCTGATCTTCAGCAAGTATCAGTGAAGAGGATAAGACGTGCGTTACAAGAGCTGTTTGTTGTGGATTTTGATGAATTGAACCAGAAGAAATAGATCAATGAACTTGTCATGGAGAGATACAACTGGCTGATAGACGAAAGAGAAAGAAAACAGGAACTGGATTCACTGAGAAAGAAGAGGAAAATGGAGGAGGCCGATGCCAAACTGGCCAAGGAACTTGCCAATGAAGGACGTGCGGGAAGCAGACGGTCCGCATCCAGCTCATCGAGCTCCAACGGTGTGAAGAAGCCCAAGAGAAAAAAAGCAGACTCTGTAAAACCAAACAGCTCATCCATATCTGGTATGGAATTGAACTTAAGTCCAGAATTATAGGAGTTGTTGGGTCACGTTAGACTTCCGAGAACATAGGTGGTGAAACAAATTTGGGACCACATCAAGTCCAATGAACTACAAAACCCAAACGATAAGAGAGAAATTCTTTGTGATGAGAAGATGGAACCAATATTCGGTAAAAAGACTACAATGTTCAAGATGAACAAGCAGTTGAGCAGTCATCTGTACAAGGACGATGAGTAAACCGAGACTTCTTGTGTTTACTGCACGAGTGTATAGCGGGGACGTCTTCATCCCCAGCTTTAATGTATCATTTATTAGCATTTGAATGAATTATGAATAGCAACTGAGCTTAGCCTCTTCAGCTGAAGCGAAATAGATCTCATTGAAGAAAGTTAAATGATTCTGAACTCCGCTGTATATATGTCACCTTTCAGTTGGCTATAATAGAGTTAGCGTGGATTACCTCACTGATCAATGGTCCGGGTAACCTCCTCTTCCTAGCCGCGATTTCTCCATCTCAACATGAGAGGCTCAAATTTCCATTGGCCGGGCCGGTGTTGATCGAAGCTAAAAGTGAAGAAGAAGAAGAAGTCCTTATTTAGCTGTCATCGAGAGACTGTAGTATCTTTAAACCGCAAAAGAATGTTCACCGGTGTTGCAAGAGTATGTGTATTGGCATTGCTAACCAAAGAGTGCCCAGTTTCCACTAACACAACACCCAGGTTGGTCTACCATTGGTAGCTGGATTGACCATCGTTTCTATCCCTACAGCCCTCAACGACTCAAAACCATCCAGATCTTTCTACAAGAGTGATGACGACTTGTCACTTTCCACTGTGATCACGGAGGAGCAGGTGACTATTGCGGAAACACCTAGCGGGAAAAGAGCCACCCAACAGAAACACCAACCAGTGGAGAAGGACGAGACAGTGGTGATCAAATACGTTGATGGGTTCAAGATCAACACTTCCAACTTCCTCGAGAAGCACTTGCACGGTGTGCGTACCACTGTCATTGACCAGTTGAACCTCATTGAGGCTGAGTACAAGAACTTGAAGGCCGCCGCCTGCAACGAATGGAACAACTTGACCTCTGACATCGCATCGCTTTACGATCCAAGGGACCAATTCCTTCCAAGCTTCATCTATGCTCTGACATTCATGCTTTCAGGATCCATCTTGGTGAGCACAAAGCCACTCCCTGTGAGATTCGTCACACCGGTGGTGTTCGGTGTTGCCGGATTCAAGATGTTCCTTCCTAGAACCTTTGACAACACCACGTTGAAGATCAAGAACTGGGAGGCACAGGAGTACCCAGAGCTTCTACAGACCCAAAGATCCTTCAAGAGAGCAGTGTGTGAAACAGAGAGACTTGCTGAAGAGACATTAAAGGAGGCCAACCAGTCCTTGATCAACGCTGTTCACGACATGAGAGTGACACTTACAAACTGTTTGGAGAAATGAAATGAAGAGAAACGAAGAACCTTAAAAATACACACAATATATAATACACTCAAGCCTGGTTTTCAATAGTTCACCCTGCTGTTGTAGTACTTATCAGCAGCTCCTCCTGTCGGAGTGTAGTTGTAGTTGTCACCAACGACTCCCTACGTTACGTAGTGGATCTGAGGTTGTGGAGCAGGAGCAGGAGCGTACTGGCGAGCTTCTTTCCCATAAGGATCGTACGGTGATTGTACAGCATCAACGTCTCTTGTGCGGTGATAGTGGTTTCTCTCCCCGAAGCAGCATGAACAACAACAGCATAACGATGTGACGATGCCCTTAACACCACAACACAGACAACGTAAGAGACCACCAACGATCCAGATGAGGACGATAGCAGCTAGGGCAATTCCCACTATGGCGACGATCTTGCAAGTCTTGTTGTCCATACATGTGTCCCAGTGTTTGAAAGATTCTGCGGTGGAGATGAGATCTCGAGGAAAGAGTTTGGAAGGACAGAGGTCGTCGGTGGATCTTGGAATAAGCATATTGGATGGGAGATGGAAGATAAGCGATGAACACCTGTATAGGGTTATCAAATCCGATGCCGATCTTGAGCTACTGGATCGTCTTTCCGTTTTATATCTCAATAGAAGAACCCAGAGGCTGTTCAGATTTCTTAGTACTGTACTGCGCCCTGTTTAGACCCGACGCGTAAGGCAGTGCGGGCAGCAGCTTGTAAGGGGGGCTGGGAGAAAAGGGAAAAGTCCGCAGAGAAACAATGGTAAAATCCCTCTATCTAGAAAGATGCTTGTGACAGCTCGACGCTCGTAATGACATATGGCTTGACAAGGCTTGTAAGTTGTGAGTGACTTCTCCAACATAAGTTCTATAGATCTGTGTTGAAGATCACATCAAAATCAGCCCTTCACGTTATGTATCTCCTTGCAGCTTCCTATGTGGCTCTAACGGTGTGGCTATTTTTGGAACACATTGGATTCAGATCTCATTGCTCAACTCTATCATAAAAATCATCAATTACTCCAATAATAAACACAATAATATACAATCAAGCACAGCCAGGAAGATCATGCCTGTTTCATGAAGTCGAATATGCTGCCCATGTTCACATAACGACGGCCACAGTCACTCAAGTACTTCTGCACAACACTTCTTTGCACTTCGAACAACTCACGGTTCTGCTCACTCAGGGCGTCGACTTGTCCCTTAATCATCGGCTGTGGTTTATTTTTGTCGTCAACATCGTACAACGGCTTGAGCTTCTGTTGCTTGTTCTTCTCCACATCGAACAGCGAGTCGAAGTACAACAACTGGTTATACAGCTCCTTGTCACTGTACTGGTATCTCATCACACCTTTGCAACCGTGGTTCAGACATCTTTTGCCGTACACCGATATCTGCTTCGTCGTAAGCCCGCACGTGGAATCGTCACAGGTCACAAACCCACGGTAGTAGAGCGAGATGAACTCTCTGATTCTGTGTTCCAGTTGACTGGACACTTGTAAGCAGCTCAATGGAGACGAACACTTGTTGCACTGAACACCGTTGAATGTCATCATATAGTCATGAGATGAGACAATACCTCCAAACTTGAACTGGGCACCACACTTACAACGGAGCACCAAGTCACGTACGTCCTTGAACCTCTCCGCATCCGAAATGGTGGACTCCAAAGGCTGCAACTCTGTGCTGTTGCCACCACGGCTCTGATGTGCTCTGTGTCTGTACTCGATACCCAAACAGGATGACAGTCTCGCCAGATCAACACCTTCAATACGGTCGAGAAGTCTCTCCACAGGTGCGAGAATCTGCTTCTCCAGGTAGTACTTTGGATCAGGCTTCAACTCGGAGTTCTTGGCCATCAGCTCGGCCAGAGCCCTAGCCCTCTCAGCAGGAGTGCCCTCTTCACCTTCAGTGACGACAAATGTAATCACAGAACCGGCCTTCACGACCTTACCTTGTTCCCTCAATCTCAAAGCAACCTGGACTGCAGGCATGTTCTTACCACCAGGGTAAGCAGTAGGGTCCTTGGAGAGCTTGGTGTTGATCTTGAACTTCACAGCGTTGATCTCGTTGTTCTTCACCTGTGTGGTCAACTTCTCCAAGTACTCATACACTTCGTTCAGTGCGTCTTCTGGCTCCTCATCACTGAGGATCTTGTTCAACACATACTCAGAGACTTCCTTGGACAATGGACAGTACTCACGACGCTTCATATCCAAACCTTTCACTTCCAAGGTGTGAACTTCCTGACCACTCTTATCAAATGTGACGTTCATGGCAGCGTACTTCTTCTTGGCATGGAGCAAAAGCTTTCTGAACACATTGTCAATGTCAATCTCCAACAGTCTGTAGCGTTCGTTGACCATCACTTTGAAGTCTTCACCAATCTTCTGGGCATCTTTGAAGTTGTCACAGCCGGTGTCAATCATAACGGAATCGGTATCACCATAAACAACTCTCAACCCAATGCTCTCCGCCAACTGTCTGGTGTCCATCAAAATTTCACGACCTTTGTTGGTGACAAGCATGGCCAAAGGCTGGGCATAGAATCTTGAGTTCACATAACCAAGACAACCGTACATCGAGTTGGCAGTCAGCTTCAAGGCCTGTTGCTTGATATCATACTGTGCTCTTTCCATTTGCGTGGATGATGGATCTTTCAGCAACTTCTTCACTTCACGACGACGAGAAACCAAAGTGTTGAGCAAACGAGGCAAAACACCTTGATTCATAGAGGTAGGTGGAACTTCAGGAAGGTTGTCAATGTTGATCAAGTCTCTCTCCACAGTGGTGAAACAGATGTTGAACTCCTGGATAATGGATGGGTACAAGGAGTTGAAGTCCATAACAAGCACATAGTTCTTGTGGAGTCCCTTCTCTGGCTCGAACACCAAACCACCCTGGTACTTAGCCTTCTTAGAGCTTGTAGAGCTTTGCTGTTCATCACCACCATCGTCGTTGTGTTGCATCTGCTGTTGCAAGGCCTCCTGTTGTTGCTGCTTCGATCTCTTCGTCTCCTTATCTGGAACAATGTAACCGTTTCTGGTGAACTCGTGCAACAAAATGTATTCGTTACGACCAGCTCTAGTACCTCCCAGTGTATGACTCCAAGCGTTACCGGCAAGGTTAGTCAACTGCTTTGACAACGACAAGATCTGGATTCTGAAGGCAATCTCCGCAGTGATGAGGGCATTGTCTCTGTTCTGTTTGAGCACCAAAAGGAGATGGTTGGCATCTTCTTGATACTGAGGGTTATTCAGGTTGAACTCCAGTGGGATCATCTTCTTCTTGCACACAACTTCGTACATCTCAGGCAACTCCCAAGACTGACATTTGGAGGTAAGAGACTGACCCATCTCGTTGGCAATGTCACAGAGCAATCTTCCAGCAAAGATCTCACGAAGGATAAAACTGTTGTTGTAGTTGTTGTTGTTCTTACCGAATCTGTCTGGCCATTGTCTTCTCAAACGACGACCGAAGTTGGAGAAGGTGAACACACCACACTCGTGCATACGATGCATAAGGATATCCATAGCAATGGACTCCAGTCTGTGACCAATGAACACATCTGGGTCTGCAACTTTGACAAGAGCAGCAAGACAGTTGAGCATCGTTTTCTCGTTGGCGAAGATTCTCAATGGGAGCTTGTTTTGGTCAGCAAGCTGCTTCAGACCAACAGGAACAGAAGCACCAATTGGTCTTGTGAGTGTGATCTGTTCAGTTGGAGCGAGGTTCTCATCCACCGGAGCATCCTGAGGTAAGTTCTTGTATGTGGACAAAGTGACAGCGATGACTTCCTGTTTGTTCTCCTTCTGGTTCATTCTTGTCAGCACAGAGATAGAACACGAGGTCAATGGAGGTGGTGTGACCTTGAACTCCGGTGTTGATTGCTCAATTGGTGTGATCATGGAAGGACTAGAGACCTGTACCTCAACTTTACAATGAGAAGAGTTCTTCACGGCTTCGAAGTCACCGTTCTTGATGTCCAACCAACATGGACCCATGACGTTTCTTTGCAACACGAAGGTCTCGAAGATGCTGTTGTTGGTACCAAACACATGTGAGAACGTCTCACCTTCCAAATCAGATGGCAAAGTGAGTCTGGCGTTCTTTGGTGGCTGGTATGGGAGGAGAACCTTGAGATACTCTTTCTCCTTTGGGATGCCCGGTTTCTCAAACGCATACTTCTTCTTCTCAGGCTTGGCCTTGAGCTGCTCGAGACCAAACTTGTCAATGATCAGAGGCGCAATCTCAGCATGGACATCCATAGCAGTGACAGGTTCATCGGTGTCTTCACCGTCGACTTTTCTGTAGTCTCTTGGAAGGAAGTACAACTCTCTGTTGAAGCCAGTGATCTGCACCATGCCGGAGACGTACTGGTTGTCCTTGGTTAAGATCTTACCAAAGAGAACGAGAGTGTTCTCCACCTCAGCATAGTCCAACCAGTACATCTTGAACGAGTTGTCATCCGAACTGCTGGCAACAAGATCCATTTCCACTTTGTCAGTGTTTGAAGCCACAGAGATATCAGCGACTGGGGATGAAGGCACAGGACTGGACTGACGTTCTTCAACCTTCTTTTGTAATTCTTGTGCCTTTGCAGCTGTGATGTTCACCGATCTGTTGACGTTCGTAGTGGAGACTCTCGGTCTCTTGACAACCACGACTTCATCTTCGGAATCGTCCTCAGCGTCTTCTTCAACCGCAGTGATTGCTGGTTGTTCGGAAGGTGGCGGTGTAAGGTTCTCCTTCTCTGGAGTATGCGATCTGCTGACAAGCTTTCTCTTCTGTGAGTTTCTGGTAGGTGAAGAGTCCAAGTTCTCGAATGACTGGTTGCCGATGTCCAAGTCAAAATCGTCAAACTCAATCTTGTCTTTCTTCAAATTCAAGAGGGGCTTCTTGGTGGAAGATGTGAGGTTGTTGGACTTGGAGGTCGTGTCAAGCAACGGTGTGGAGACTTTGGTTGTGTTGAAGAGATTGGAGTTGATGATCTTCTTCTTCTTTGGCACTGGGGCTGCAAAGTCACCGAGAATGTCGTCAAAGTCTGCGCTCACTGTCTTCTTCTTTGGCGCACTGACGGAAGCAGCAGATGCTTTGAAAAAGTTGTTCAATGTGGCCACTTTCTTCGTTGGTATTGGCTTTTTGTCGGTCTTACCTTTCTTGCCCTTCTTCGATGTCTTTGAACCGTCTTGTTCCTCGTCGGAGTAGTACGTGTGCTGTTTGCTCCACTCGTCCACACCGGTGTCGACGTATCCTTCACCTTCATCACCAACGACGAAGTCATCTTGGAGCATCTCCTCTCTTCTCTTCTCACGGTAAACATCCTCGTCCACCAAATCGTAGATGTCTTCAGGTTCACTGTCTTGTTGGACGTGCCTGCTCGTACCTGCGGCTCTTGCCTCTCTCAGAGCCTTCAACTTATCAGCTCTGCCCATGATTGTGTGAGTGAGTTTTGTTTGGTTTTGTGAGGATGGTTCGGTGTCGTTCGGTGTCAAATGAGAGAGTATGTGTAAGACTGTGAAGTACGCGTTTGGTATGTAGAAGTCCAAAAGTTGAAGCTAGATCCAGACGCGTGAGGGGAGGGAAAGGGTTGGAACGCGTCCTGCGTAGGAAAGAAAAAAAAAAAACCAACCGCGTTCGTGTCAACCGGGTAACAAATAAATGGCTATGAAATAGTTTGACCATATTGCGTCACTAGAAAGGCAGAAAATGCGTGGTGTACTGATTTGCTTTGTACTGTATCAACATGCTGGCTGGCTATGAGAAGTACTATAGAGTTGATAGGCATTCTCCATCAACAAGACTTTCATTAGTGTAACAAGAGGCTATCAACCACCCCTGAAATGTCGTTTGCTGTGGATTTGGAGGCTCAGAGATTCTAGTCTTCGCCCAGGTCTGATCGTCAATCAAGCAAAATTGGCACCATCCTCGATAGGGCAACGGGAATTCTGACAGATTTTGCCAATGGAGTCAACGGACTGGAGCGACTAGTGCATCAAATGGGTTCTAAGAGGGACAGCGTGCAATTGAGACATACGATAGAAGAGGCGAGACTACCTGAACTGAAAGAGTACAAAGTCCAACTGGACAAGTTGACGTCAGACATTGGTTATTTGGTCACTGGCAGCGGCAGCAGCAGTAGTAAGACTACTGTCAAACCGGAGGACAAATTCAAAGAGGAAAAGCTACGAAAGGAATATGAGACTGTCAAGTCACAGTACAACCAGATAAAGAGGCTGTACAACGAGAGGAAGAGCTCAATCATACTACAGGACAGAATCACCAGCAACCAGCATACCGATGGCACAACGCCACCAGACGAGTCATCACCACTGATTGGCAGCCCAGGACAACAGCAATAGCAGCAACTACAGCAACAAGCTTAGAAATAGTACGTCATTCAATAGGAGGAGCTTGATCTTCACACAGTGCTAGCCCAAGAGAGAGCTAATGAGATCCGCAAAATTCATGGCGGTGTTGAAGAGATCAACTCTATCTACAAACAACTCGGGTTCATGGTATAGCAACAGGGATAGCACATTGACACCGTTGAGGCCAACATGACTAACTTCGTCAACAACTCACAAAGTGCACACCAGGAACTTGTTAAAGCAGATGAGTATCAGAAGAAGAAAAGAAAATGCAGTCTGTTCATCCTGATATTCTTGTGTCTCCTCACTTTGATCATCATGCTAGCCGTCTTCTCTTGATAACGAAGTCTTATAATGTTATATGCATTCAATGAGACAGGTTATATTATTAATTAGATGTGTTGGATATGAAATAAACTGTACTGTTACATACTGAAGGTGTACTTATGGAGCTTGGAGACCCTTTGAGGCTGTTCAGATTCAGTCTCGACGTTGTCCAACACCCTGCCATCCATTTGAATCATGACAGCATCGCTGAACTCAGACTCGCTCTCATCATGAGTGGCCACTTCAGAAGTGTCAAAGTCACTAGCAGTTGTTGAGAGAAGAGCAGGGGTTGGGAAGTTTCCCTCCCCTGTGATGAAAGGACCCTCATCGAAATTGACAAGGTTGGATGAGGTCTTTGGGTTCTTTCTGTAACCACCTGAAACGTTTGCAGATGAAGAGGCAGCATAACCCATAAGTGTAGAGGAAGAAGAGTCAAAATTTTGAGCACGTCTTCTGGTCAAACGGGATGTGTCAACCTCAGTCTCATCGTCCTCGCCATCACTGCTACCACGGGAGCTTGTCTCGCCAAAGTGGAGTCTCTGAAGTTGGGTGGACTTGGAGACCTGGTAGAGGTCATCAGAGTTGTCAGAGTCGTAATTTCTCTCTTCAGCAATGTTGAAGATTTCCTGTGCAGGCTGTTGTTGATTCTGACCTGGTTGTTGATGAGAATCCTCATCTGTGAACTCTCTGGCCAACTCCTCAAACGTGGACTGACACTTATCGACAACCTTGTTGAAGGTCTCTTGGACCCCAGCAGTGGTCTTGGTTCGAAGCTCATTGAGAATTTCACCCAGATCACGAGCGTCTCCGCTTCCGTTCTAGCAGTGTGCTTTGACTGACTCAACACCTTCTTGTAACCCAATTTTGATGTCCTCAAGGAGCTCCTTCTCATATACGAGGGCTGCCACTCCGGCACCAATGACGGCACCTGTGGCGAAGGCAAAGAACGCTGGACCACCTAAAGCTGGAGGGAAAGGCATTTTGTCTGGTGTATTGCGTAAGTCGATAGAATACTCTCCAGACTCCTCAATGTGTCTTTAGTAGTGTCTAGAGTTTAAGGCGGTAACAACCACTGCTTTATATGGGATTGTAGAAAATCGCTCACCTGACACAGCCCCACATTAT
>JAKVQR010000279.1:0-14828 GCA_030462915.1 Petasospora meyerae | reverse complement strand
ACTGCTGCAGAATTATGAACATATACAAAAACATATAATAAGATGCATAAGTAGTTACAGACGTCTGGTAAATATTGTGGATCAACAAAACATGAAAGAAGTGAGACAAAAGGAAGACCAACAAAAAGGGATAGTGAACGAAAATGCGTAAAAGCGGTATCCACAGAACAAAACCAACCGATTAGAAGTGATGTAGAAGCGAACCGATTGGTGAATGAAGTTGACTGTGGATCAGCAGCAAGGAGAATATGACATGATAATGATGACGAATATGATGTGAGAAACGAAACAGGTAAGAGAACAGAAAGGAAAGAATACATCAAAAATGATACAACATGAGACTCAAACGTAGACAGATGATAGCAGCAACCAAAAAACGTCGATAAAAGACACACACCAGTCAGTTCTTGAACCCAGTCTGGTATGTGAATGTAGATGTTCTTCTAGCTCCTGGACCTCTCACACCCAATGGGTTCTTAGAGAAAGAAAGTCTAATACCACCTTTACCAGGAACACCACCTGGTCTAGGCAATGCACGCCCATACAATTCGGCCAATGCCCGTGTAGCCAGTGCAACATCCTCAAACTCGACAAAGCACATTGGACCATGAGAATGACTGTTTTGGCCAGGGTTACTTGCACTGGGTTGCTTAGTTCTGAAAGACAATCTTCTGAACCCACGTTGAGGAGCGAACAGTTGACGCAATTCAGCCTCGGTAGCATCTGGTGGCAAGTTACCAACATACAATGTGTTACATGGTGGATTTTGATCAGCAGGGTTTGCAGGAGGTGGAACACGTGCCAAGATGGAGAGATCCACTTGAGATGATGGGTCTGAATTGGACACTGATGGCTGTTGTAGACTAGATGTTGTACTTCCACCAAGCGTTTGTGTTGGGGTTGTAGGAGAGATATGCGACTGCTGCTGCTGCTGCTGTGGTGGCTGTTGTTGGGATGGAAGTGGCTGCTGCTGTTGTTGTGGACTTGGCTGAGACTGCTGGGATACTTGCTGCTATTGCTGTTGATGCTGCTGTTGATGATGTTGCTGAGACAATTGAACGTGTTGCTCAACAGGAGATAGAACCGACTGCTGTGTAGATTGAGGCATTTTGGACTATGTTGGAGTATGATTCGAGTTCAGCTGGTTCCCCAAGAGTGGGACTTGGTTGGAGAACATAACACCTGCAGTGGTGCGTCTTCTCTCCCAATCGACACCTGGGGTTTGTGGTTGGGAAGACAGATATGGATCAACCGATGATGTTATGTTGGAAGATGAACCATAGCTGACAGATGCACTTGGTTGACTTCTTGGGGGGTTGGCCCAAGGGTCCCTTACCAGCTGGTCATATTCTCTAGCATCCTGCTGAGATTCCATCAATAAAAGAGACTTTCCGACACCATTAGCAGTTGATGTTGGTGCAGAAACTGGAGTTTGTTCCACAGTGTTTTCAGATATCACGCCGTTGCTGAATGGATCACTGAAGAGGAATCTTGACCTTAAGTTGCCAACACTTGGTCTCTTTGCAGCAGCGGCAGAACCAAGAGAAAATGCAGCCGGTTGTTGTAATGGTTGTTGTTGTGACTGTTGTTGAGGGGTTTGTTGATATGACTGCTGTTGTTCATGCTACTATGGTGGTTGTTGAAACTGTGCTTGGTACGGCGTATCGATGATCTCAGCTCTCAGATAGACTGGGTAGCTTGGTCCAAATACCTGAGAAGACTCCAAAACCTGAGAATATGTTGAAGCTGCTGACATTGACTTGAACTTTGCGTATATCACAGGTCGGTTTGTGGAGTCAGGAATCAACTCCAACCCACAGAAGTCTTTGGCAAATGTGAATATGCAATAAGCCTCTCTCATAGTGATGTCTGGAGGGCAGTTTGTGATCTTGACAGTGTGTATATGGTATTCTGATGGCGAAACTGACTGAGGATCCAACTTCATATTGCTGAGGTTGGTTGACAAGTCCACTGGGGACGACTGTATTGAAAGTCGTGGGTTGTTGTTGTTGTTCATTATGTGATGACCTGGAGGCAGCTGCAGCCCACCCTAGGAGTCCATGATGCTTGCAAATGTATTGGTATTTCTAGTGACAGCCTTAGTTTGTTGAGTGGATGAGGGGAGAAGATAGGCCGAAGGGACAAGTCTTTCACGCACCGAGTAGACGCACCAGAAACACAGGAAAATGAACGGAGGAAGCCCGTTATGTGAGCTCTAGTATCAAGTAGAGCTCGTGTAGTTGATGTAGCCAAAGTCTCAGTACTTCAATCAAGCTAAGACGCGTTAAAAGAGCGTCTGGTGATTAGACTGATGATGCGAGACCTGCAAAGGTGGCAAAGCAAATAGAAGCACACTGAGACGGGAATGCGATCAGTGCTATGCGTTGAATGTGGATAGTTCTGCGGTTGTGCAACTGGTGGCGCTCAATTGAGGGTTGTGTTAAAGTGATGCTGTTGTTGATGTTTTGTTTAGTAGTTGGCGGTTAATTTCCAGCTGTTGTTGTTCTGCGGATAATCTGGTTGTTGTGGTGTTTCGGTGCTTCGTCGCCATGGTTCGCGTGTGAGGCGAAGAGGGTTTTGCGGTTTTCCGTTTTGCCACTTGGATGATTTTCGCTGAAAGTTTTCGCACTTTCACGAACTTGCAGTAAAAAGCTGCGAGGTGTAACCAGAGTAACTGTAAAATGGGCGAAGGCATGTGACTGATAACACGTTGAGAACGAATAACCATGAAAGCCAGACTGTTTAGCACAAATTGCCGTTCTTCTTTCTACTTTTGACAGAGTATATACCAATGATGAGTCCATAATCAATAGCACTAGCAATTCACATCAGAGATGACATCTATCGCATTGCGGTGTCATCTCTGCGAGATTCTGCTGTGTCTAGAGACGCGTTTGGCACGATATGTCTTACACGCTTGCGAAGAAAAACCGAAATCGGTAAGCTCATAGAAGCGGTTGCGCGATTTTCTCTGTCGTTCTTCTGACCAATCAGATTGCAGAAGCGGGTGTTAGTCTAACATGAGCAGTTGGTTATACCACGTTGAACGTTAACATATTAAGCTACGAGCTATTATAGTACATATACCAAATCTTTAATCTTTAGTCATGATATATGTTAAATAAATATAATTTTAGTGTACTCTAGATAGTGGAGAACTCCATGCAACTACTGCAACCCTAGTAGGAGTAGCAGTGACCCCTTCACCCACCTCAAACAATGCTTTCTGGGGGTGTGAACTGACCACCTTCCTCTGTATAATTCGAGTCAATCTCACCCAATGCCTCATCGATACTTGTGTAAAACTTCAATCCACCTGCGATGTCTGTGATCCCTGAGTTGACCAGTCTTTGTCTGATACCGTGCTGGGTTGGCACCCTAGCGAGATAGATTTTGATACCCCTATTATGATACCCTTTGAGGATTTCATGGAAGATCTGTGCAGCTGAGGAATCAAAGTATGTCATTCCCTTGAGATCAAATATGATGTTTTGGTTCATCAGTTCATGTCTTTGTCTTGGAGCAGCCGGATGTGTCTTGGCTGAACCGTATCTCTCCAACCTCATCAGTCTCAGCTTCAGGTCAGATGCGTTGGAGAACGTAAGGGGTTCTGCAATCTTCACAATCATGCACCCTTCAATCTCTTCCAACACTGGATCGTAGTGTCCGTCTGACGCAATCTCGCCTGGGATGGGTTCATCCGCATTGAGGAATCTGTGAGTACCTTGTAAGCGTCCCAGGATCTGGATACGAGAGTGACTGGAGTTCTTGATCACCCTAATGACAGAGTAGGCAACACCAAGAGCAATACCAGCCTCCATAGAGTAGAACAGAGTTGTCAAAACGGTGATGAAGAAAGTGGCAATCTCGCTATATCCTCTTGCCCTCCAATGGAACAACAGATCACCAGGCGTCTCATCCAGAAGTCTCAACGCAATGATTGTCGTCACCACCGAGAGGATACACTTTGGCAGCGTGTAAATATACTTTAGCAATCCAAAGATGGTAATGAGGGTGACAACACCCATGGAAAACCCAGATATAGTAGTCTGTGCACCGGACATGGCATTGATCTTGGAACGACCATATCCACCAAACGCTGGGAGTGCACCAATGATACCACCGAAGATGTTGCAGAACCCAAGAGCAACCAGTTCACGATTGGAGGAGATTGGTAAGTCAAATTGGGAACCGAGTGATTTTGAAGCGGTGGTGGACTCGAAGAACCCCAAGATGGCTGCTAGGAATGAGGAGGGCATCAGCCCAGTATAGAGCTGGCGCATCTCCGCGGAGAAAGGAGACTTGTAAGTGAAGTTCTTTGTTTCAATCTTGCCGACAACTTCAATCCCCATGTCCTTCCACTTGAAAGTGTAGGAGAGGAACGTAGATGCCACGACAACAATGAGAATCTCAGGTATGAAGACAAATGCTGTATATCCGTGAGCGATGGCCCTCTTCTTGATCTGTCCAGATCCATAAAGTATCACAAATGAAACAGCACTGACAATGGCAGTTGGAACGTGAGTGTAACTGAGATTCTTGTGCAGAGCCCATATTTTGTCGAATGGGGAATGGAAGTGCAGTGGGATGTCCGGGTTGCCAATTCTCACACCCAACTCGTCATAGAGAGAGTTGATGATCATCACAAGACCCACACCAGAGATGAATCCGCGGAGAAGTGACCTACTCAGGACGTTATCGAGGAAGCCAAATCTGCTCAGTCCAGCACCAAGAAGGAAAAACCCACCCAAAAGGGACATTATGCTCACCAAGTCGACTGGATCCAGTCCTTTGTCATGCACGAGTGGTTCCACGGCTTGTCCCACAACGAGAGAGATGGCCGCTTCCGGCCCAACAATCATCTGTGGGACAGAACCAAAGATCGTGTAGACGATCGGTGGGATTGCCAATGCATATAACCCACAAAGCGCAGGAACATGAGCCACCGAGGTTGCAAATGACAACGCCAATGGAATCTGGAAAGACGCTAACGACATCCCCGCCAAGATATCACCAACACACTATGAAACGGTGTAATCTGGTGCCCATGAGAAACATGGGAGATAGTACGGCAGCCTCTGCGATAGTGTGGGAGTTGGATCCCTGGCGATGAACGAGTTTTCAGAGTTGGCAGTGGATGGTATGTTCTTGTGGTCGTTGCGGTTCCGCTGTGGGACGATCAATCGCTGAGGTTTATGTGTTTGGTAGCGTGATTTTTGTGGAGATACTGCTTCGTAGGTGGTTTGAGAGTGTGCTGAGAGTGATCTGTCGAGCAAAGGTCGTGTGGAGGCGTCCTGATCTCTGCTGGCGCCCTGCATTGTGTGGTTGCTTCAAGTTGATGGGCCTAATGGATGCAGATCTCCTTATTTGGGATAGATAAAAGTTACTGTAGATCAGTACTAAGTGATAAAGCAGATCAATAGCCTCTCAAAGCTTCTTCAACTCAACTATTCAATGGTATCATGTCGAAATGTCCACAGTTGTTACCGAGAAGTTGATTCAGGTGGAGATTTTTGACGTGCCGTCAACGATATCGGCGATCCTTCCCGCTTAGGAAATACGACCGAGTGGGACGTTGAGCCAATCAGCAGACAGGGAACATAACATTGACAGTAACTACGTCGTTATAAAGAGGCACAGTATGTCGAAGTATATCTGCTCACCGAGTATATCAAAGTAACGCTTGGATGGCAGATCTAAGTGCTTCTTCTCTTGCTTTGTGAAGCTGCTCATCTTCGGCTTCTCCGCTAGAGGACGCCTTTACATAGTCATTGACACTCTTCTCAAACTCCTTGATCAGCTCAATGCCATCAATGGTATTCAGTTGGCCCATCTTAGACTTCTCCAGTAGAAGATCAATATCTCTTTGTATCAGACGCGCCTTTTCAGCTCTTGGGATGTCCAACTTACCAGCACGTTCGTCAATCCAGTTCCATATGAGGACTTCTTGTCCCCTGAACAACAGATCACCAGTCTGCTCATCAAGATCGCCAAGGATTGATAGTGTGGACAAATGGGTAACTGTTCTTCGTGGGACAGAGCTGATGCTTTGTAGGATTCTCCACTGTAGCAGGATCATGATGGTAAGCAAAAGCACAACCAGGGAGTTGAATGCTGTGAAGGCAGGAGCGAAAGACCAGGAAATATGTTCAGTGACTGTTTTGGTAGTGATCTCAGCCTTCTCTTTTGCTGTACCCACATCTTCGGATGGTGCCTGTTCTGCTATATCGTCGGTTGATGACACCTCAACCGACTGCACTGTCTCCTCAATGTTATCATCCAACGTTTTCTTGAGGATGTCCACCAATGTCTTGATAGCATCTTCCTGTCCAGTCTTAGTACTCTTTTCAATGACACTCTTGATCCAGCTCGAGCTAGTCCAATGGATCCAATAAGACACAACAAGGTCTGTAGATGCACTGTCTTTCGCCCAAGTCATGATATACCTGGTCTTAACGGAGAAGGCACCACCAGAGGGCACATCCGGTGTCTGTGTAGTGTTCACAACATTGATGTAACCTTTACTGTCCACATGTTCGATGGTATCTGAGGCAAGACACTTGGTACTCTTTGGCCCAACAGAGAAGTTCAGGTTCTTGATGTAGTTGTAATGACGTTCCTGTTTGCCCTCCTCGTTAGGCTTGTAACTTGAGATAGGAGAGAAGTCGTGAGAGTCCTAAGAGGTCAGGAATCCAATAGTAACATCTGTGTTCTCACCAAACAGTAACTCGTACAGCACACCTGGAGGACACTTCATAGTCTCCTTGACCAAAACGTTCTCCTCGTTAGCCTCCGGGTCGTATGGACATGACGTCTTGTAGTGAGTTGCAGGACCAGTGTATCTGTATTGGGAAGTAGGTTTCAAGCGGTACACTGTTTGGTTTGTAGTTCTCTTCTCCTTGGAATTGGAACTTTCACTGTCACTCACTTCATCCTCTTCGTCCATATCATCGTCTGAGTCGCTCACATCGGACATTGAGCACCCTGAAGATGCAGAGCTATGACCGATGCTGCGTCTCTTCTTATCTGGACTGTCACCATCGATGGACATAATTGCTCTGCTAAAATCAGCTTCATCATCTTCTCCAATATCAAGCTTCTTGGAGACGATCAATGGTCCACTGAGAGACATGAAGTGTTGATTTGTGTAAATCGCAGTCTTGGATTGGTCTTCCGAAGCCTTCCATACAGTTGTAATGAATTGGAACACGTTGTCTCTGGAAATGAAACTGGCAAACGACTTCACGCCATCTTTGGAAGTAACAGCGATACCGTTGGGGAAAAGACCTGCTGTAGCTGTCTTCTCAAAACCTGTAATATCAGTGAATGGGATGACAATGGTGGTGACCCATCCCAGCAGATTAGAGTTGAAGCAAAGATTGTGTTCTGATATATAAAGACGACCTTGTAGGAGTATCTCCTTACTCAGTGCACATGTGAAGTCATCAACGAGCCTTTCACTTGCTGGGATGGACTTGAAGAGCTTGTGGAAGTCCTCGTTTCGACTAGCAGAAGCGTAATGATATACGGTATTCTTATAGCGTTCTTTGTCATAGAGTGTCGTGTCATAGTCATAGTTCTCTGGCTTCACAATGACAGGTTTTTCAGCTTCTGGTAGTGGAGATTGGTTCAAGTCCATGGAGCTGATTGAGACGTTACGTCTTCCCTTTTTCTTGACAGAGTTGGTCTTGCGGTAACTCATCATACCGGGCGATGTCACAATCTTATCACTCGCATCTTCAGTGACTGTAGTGTCTCCCAAATCTGGTGAACTTGGGTCTGCTTCGGATGATGCTCCAAGATCCTACCTGCTGAGTCTTTTAAAGTTGATGGATGCTGCGTTGATCATGTTGTTGAGGAAGTTTGTACTTTGCGTCACAGGTGTGCTAGGAGGCTATTGCTGCTGCTGCTGCTAGGCCGCTTGTTCCACTAACTCTGAAACTGTTTCCTCGATGCTGGAAGCCACAGAAGTTGAAAGTTTTTCACTAGAGACGTCATGCTTCGTGATGAATGGGTTTGCTGGGGCGGACTTTGTTATCGACGACGACACACTCCCGTTTCTCTGCGGGATGAGCACTGATGATGAACGTGACGGTGTACTTGCCAGCTCAGCATCTTGTTGCTTCTTCTTGTCCTCTCTGATGATATCAATGGGGCTTGATGTTGTTATATCAGACTCCAGAGAGGTCTTATCAACCATCTTGATGGGACCTGCTTGCTCTACCTGTTGTGGTGTAGAATAGTGTGACATCTTTGGTGAGAGAAGGAGATAAAACCGTGAATTAGTGGTGAAGTGATTTGGATATATGCCAGACGACTTCTGGAGCTGCTTTTTGGATCTTAGTATGAACAGTCTGCTGGATATCCCAAAGAGAATGCTACTATCTTCTACTCTTTCGTTCCGCATCCCGAGTTATCTTTGAGGACGTGGGGAGGGGCGTGCTGCCCCAACCAATTCTGATACGACTTAGGACTAGTACCACTACTCACCCATCCACTACTCAAACTATACTGAATAATCAATTACAGATAATACATTGTATCTTCATCGAAAAATTTCAGTGTAACTCTTAACGGTGAAATCTCCTGCGGGCAGCAAGTTCCTTAGCTTGTCTGTTGCTAGCGATGCTCTCAGCCATTCTCTCCTTCACCATCAATCTCTTCAGCACAAACTCCCTCTCATCCTTCGCCAGCAGCACTCTAAGCACAATGTCCTCTGTGACGATGTCAAACAAAGAAGTTTCAGTTTCTGGATGGTCATGTAGTTTCTGGGTGGCATTTCTGGTCTTCCGTGTTCCATACGCAGTGATAGTCTTACTTCTCGCAATGGAATCGGTTCTCTTGATAGCAGCGGTATCGTTACCCATCATGTTCTTGGCTTCCATCGCGCGAACAACCTTCGGAGTCAACTGCTCAATCTCTCTTTCCAAAGAATCGACATCCAAGTCGTAGTGTTGTGGTACTAACATCAGTCTCTGGTAATGGTCACCCTTCAAAGATTCCAACTCAGGTCCTGCGCCTCCATTGTGGAAGAACAAACACAGCTGATTCAACCAGCAGAACACACAGTCCATCTCCACAGAGGTTAATGGGCGTCCAAATCCTGGGATATCCACTGAGTTGGTGACACTAGCCATTGCACTGCTGAGGGAGCTCTTCCAGTTAGTAGGAAGCCTGGACATCACCTTCACACTGGCCAATGCTGGGAGCAGCATACCATCCACTGTGGTCAAGACAACTTTCCAGGCTTGCAGCATAACTTTCTTCAACAGATCGTCATCCAATGTCTGAGCCAGGACACTCAAGTTGGCGTTCAAGTAATCCAACAGAGGATCCAGGGCATCTTCAAGTTCAGCAGATGCAGGTCTGTGCTGTCCGTTGTTTCCACATAGCGTCTTCAAAGTCTGTCTTGAGATGGAGTGCGTGATGAACACAGTGAGCTTACCAACAATCATTGTGCAAAGTTTGTCCATCGTTCTCACCAAGGAACGATATGCCTTACCAATGCTGAACACTGCATCGTCTTGCTCACTCTCCAAGTAAACTTCAAAGATCAACCTTCTCTCAAAACCGGTTGAGGTGAAGCCGCTTTTGTCTGCCCCGTACAACTGGAGCTCACAGGCAACTTCCTTTGGGATGCCGTCGTTGGAGAAACTATGAGGATCAAGCTTCAGCCCGGTGCGTCCACAAATCTTCGAAGATGTGAGTTTGGTGTTACCAGCGTGCCACACATTGGCTGAGAGATTCACCATGGAACCAGCTGGGCAGAAAACCTCAAACTCTTCATCATACTCAGGATTGGACGACTTTGACACGGTCTTGGTCTTACCAATCTCCCTTTTCAACGACTGATCAACAAGAGTCACATAAGTACTTGGCAGTCCATCGCCATTGTCAATAGATCCGACATTCTCAGCACGTACCACTCTGACAGTGAATACATTGTCCGGTTCGTTCTGGTCATAATCGGCTCCACCGTAGAAGCTTCTAATCTCCTCCGGATCATACTTATTTTCCAAATCCTTCAACAGTTGCAACATCTGAGACAAGTTGTTCATCAAGACGCATGTGCGTTGCTTGAAAGAGTAAGGTGGAGGTGGTACCAGTTTTTGCCCGGAAATAAGTGCACTCTTCATCTCTTTGAATGAGAAAAGTCCATCATTGTCGTTTTCATCTTTCTCCACCTCAACATCTTTGAGATCATTGTTAGCCATCTGAAGAACTGTCTCACAGTACCAGCCAATGGTATCACACACAGATTTGTAGAGTCTCGTGTAGATGTAGGATAGCTGAATGTCGTTACCCCAGCTGTAACGAGTGAACAAATCGAAGTAGTTGTTGATCATCTTGGAGATATCCTGGACAGACAGACTGTAGCCAGCATTCATATCCAAGTCAACTGGGCTCAAGTCGTCTTGCTGCAATGCCTTTTGTGCGTTTGGAAGCAGCTGCGAACATGTAGCACCGCATAACTCGTCAAGGTACTTGAAGAAGAACTTCTCCAAAGGCAACGGCTTATGTTCAGCAGTTGAAATGTCCGCACACAGGTCTCTCAAGCCACTCAAGTCACGATATGTATCAAGTGCCTCTGCAGGGCTCAGCTGTGTACCAACTTTGGAAGCGTTGATCTCCACATATCCCAGCATGTTCATCACGTCAGCACCAAATAGCTTGGTGAAAGAGTTACAACACTCTTCTGCAATATTGATTGTGTCCAACAATGGACGTGAGTATCTCTTTTTCACAAGTTTGATGTAATGTTTTAACTGTTCTGCAGCTTCACTCACGTGTACGAAACTCAAGGATGTGTCACGAGGTACGTTTTGTAGGATCTCAACATACTTCGCCTCGGTGGTCTTTCTGAGCGTGTTGATAAGTTTCCGGAACCAAACTTTAGGTAGTTGGCTTTTCAGTATGCCTTGGTAGAACGGGTCAGAAACGAGGTATTGATCGAGGAGTTGGAGGTACGGTCCCATCTTGGTTGACTGTTTGGCAAAGACTCCAGTCAAGGCGATCTGTAATGAGCGCATGATTTGAGCATAAGTCTTAGCGAGGTTCTCTTTCCACAGTTCCTGCTCAATTTCAGGCCATTGGTATGGATCTTCAATGTGTGTGGTGTGTCTGTTCAATAGGGCAAATAGGGCGTGGAGCTTCTCTGGAATGGCTTGGTTGTCAGCGTTCTTCAAGACAGAGTCGTTAGCAGCCTGGTACAACAGGCAGACAAATGTGATAGAGTCGACCTTCCAGTACTTGCAGCTTGAATCAAGGAGCTTTTGACACTCAGTAGGGATCAGAATGTCTGACTCTTTTGTCATTCCATACTGCAAAGATATCAACAATAATTCGGCGATACAACTGCGAGGATCATTGGGCGTCAAATTTGAAGCTGGGTCTTTCCCTAGAAGTTCTTTCACTTTGATCACATCGAGTTGCAGTTTGTCTTCTCTCACAGCAAATAACTAGCAAATGAGTTGCGATGTGGAAATGTCGGTGAGTCTGAATGTAGGACGTACTTGTGGAGCCGGAGAGGAGATCAGGGTGTTGGTGTTGGCTGGAGTAGTCCTCTGACTTCCGCGGTACTCCTAAAGCTTTCTGATGGATTCCTCTGAGTCGCTGCAACCTTGAAGCACTTGAAGTAGTACAGAGATGAACGTGTCCATCTGTTGTGTCAACGCCTGTGGTTCAAAGGGACCGAACTTTTCAAGTTCCTTTGTAGCGCTCTTCATGAACAGACCAACGAGGTCACTGATGCTCTCAATGGTGTTTTCTTGATTCAATATATCATTGTACATCCTGGAGAACGATCTTCTCGTCTTCTCCTCTTTCACTATGGTATCACGGTGCATGGTGATGTCCTTCAGTAACTGTTCAAGCTTCGGTATAAGCTTCTTCGGTAGCTCTCTCGAGTTCGAGGATCCACCAAACCATGAATGGCGCTTTTTTGCTCGTTCTGGAGATGTTGTTGTATTTGTTCTGGCTTGTGGATGTAACGTAGACGAAGAACGCGTGTGAAGTTGTTGTGGTTGTTGTTGTGGTTGTTGTGACACGGGTCTAGGCTGCATCGATGAGGGTCTGACTTTGAAACGTGGCTCGTTCATGTACTCGTACACCACCACTTTCAACACAGCCCAGTAGCATGGCTCGGTATCATTACCATCTGCACTGGAGGTGGGTGATGTCGTGGAGGCAGATGGTGAAGGGGATAGTGAGAGATCGAAGTTGGACGATGGTGTTGTTGAGAGAGTGGAAGTTGTACTCAGTACTCTCGGTGTGGTTGCCTCCATTGCTTTGATCTTGCTCGTCATTGTATAAAGAATGACTTTATAGTACAGAAAGAGAATATGTCCAGTGTAAATAGCCCCAAAAGTCTCAGTTCGTGCGAACAAGCAGATATGTGTTGCAACTAAATGTTTCAAATTCCAAGGTGAGGTGAAGATCATCTGGAAGGCTTGTTGATGTTTTCCCGGCCCGCGTTCGAGGTCCGGTGAGAGAACTACTTGACCAATTTTTACCGTATCAAGTAAATGGGGTTTTGATTACTATATAAACGTTTCAAAAAGTTCATGGTCGCACCCATGAGTTGTGGGCAGGATATCCAAGAGATTTGAACTCGTAAAACGAAAATCTGCGTTTCCTGAAACACTCTTCTTCGTCCACTTCCTCATCTCCGTCAAAGACGTTCACTCCATTCACAGACAGTTTACAACAAGCGAGGGTTTTCTACAATCTCACCGTCACACAACTCTGTGCCAAACCCTGAACTTTGATCTCAATAGGTGATTGTCTGACTTGTCTGTAAAGTCCTTGCAACGGTCTGGAATCCCCCGTTGTGAGAGTCAAATACTCCAAAGAGGAGAATACTGTATCATCAATGGGCAGTTCGATGAAGTTCTGGCTTCCACCCGTGTACCAAGACGCCTCCAAGAGACTGCTAATGTCCACACTCAAACTATGCAAAGTGCCGAATTGAAGGCCCAGGGAATGCAACCCGTACAGATAATTTGCGGGATGATTTGTGATGGTGAGTTGACGCACATCCTGAAGAGGTTCGAGATCTTTAGGACTGATTTCAACTCGATCTGCTAAAGAACCGATAATCTCCAACTCATCAACGCTATGTTTCTAAAACCACTGTTCGAAAACCCAGAAAGAATTGCTTTCTACTAGAGAAACCAGTCTCATAAACTTCAGCCTGTCCATGACTGCAAAGTCAGGTATCTGCCACCCTTCAAGTACCACAGACTCAATGATAAGTCGCACCAAAAGACTGGAATTTATGCTACTCCTCTATATCTGTCTGTGTCCATGGTGTTTCGAAGTTGGAGTGAGCCTGCACCAATGAAGGAGAGCTGCCCTTGGAAATTTCACAGTGTACAGATACTCTTCCGGAATACCTATGAGGGAAATATGATTGAAGACGCTTGTCCACTCATGCTGAGAAGTGAATAATCTGCTGTCAAAGCACCACTCACTCTTATTTGACCCCTCTCTCACACAGTGTTCACACGCAGCACCTCTATGATTCTCCCTCGACCACGTCTTATCTATCAGCGTATAAGTCCTCTATTTGGAGTTCGACTGGATTTGTACGGCTTTCCGGTACTTTATCAGGTCTGAATGGGGCATTATAAGTATTGGGATCTTGCCGCTCGAGAATTCAATGTAGACAGTGTCAAGCTGATCGGCCAAGTTCACTTTCATCTAGTTGGATGCGCATCTTTCCCTTCCTCTATCTGCCAATCGACACTTATCCAGCGACCATCTGAATGTTTCGGTGCCCGAGAACGACAGCTCATTCTACAGAGTAGCATTGGTATCTTTGAGTACAAATTCTGTAGGATGATCTGCTGGCCGATAAAACCCAAATTCGTTTCTTTGATCATCTTTCATGATCCGCATTGCATATAACTGCCTCGAGTCCCTAGTGTTAATCACCTGGTGGTAATGGGTAGTGTTGTGCAGGCCTCTCGCTGCTAAAGCTACCCCTCTTTTGATTTCTGCATGGTGAAGGATATTCCTCTGTGAAATTAGATGATTTCTTTCCAGATACCCCTTGAAGATATCAACACCATGACCTGAACGGCCATAATGTGTGGAGAAAATGATAAGTGTGTTGCGGTTGATGTGGGGAAGATATATATCATAGAGAGCCTCCATGGGCCATTTGATCATCAATGTCTCCAGTTGATCAATAATTAGTATCTTCCACGCGCCCCTTGACTATGTGCTGGTATCTCTGGGTTCCTCGATACAATATTCTTCTAGTAGAGGAAGCCCTGAAATGTGCCCATTCGGAGCTAGCTCGAGGACTTCCCTTAGCGGATGCTAATCTCGAATGTCTCTTGGAATATCAGTACTGATCTGGTAGATATCCTGGCTAGACCCCCTTTTGGAGCTAGACTAGAAGACCATCATCATAGCCATTATTGTTCTGGGGTGACCGAGTTTGAAAACACACTCGAAAATCTTACGCTGAAGTTCAACAGGTAGCTGAAGTAAGGGAAAGCGCATCATGAAATTGTAAGTCTAGTCGAGTACCATATTGGAGTCTTCTCTCTTCTCGGTATATGTATCTCTGCAGTGTCCTAAAAAGCTTAACGATGCTGAAGTATCATAACGAAGTAAAGTTTCCGAAACTGCGAATTACACTCAGTGATTTAAGTTTTCTAATCTACAGCGAACATTGAGCTGTTAACAACGGCACAGAGGATAGGGGTTGATCGATGGATGTCGGAACGAGGACTACGCCTCGGTTCAACGCATGTCCAGCGGTGTTGTCACCAGTACTCACGAACACAAATTCGAAATCTATAAGTTACAAGTTATAG
>JAKVQR010000278.1:0-31179 GCA_030462915.1 Petasospora meyerae | reverse complement strand
AAGACTCGTTGGATTTTCTTCTCTGTAAAGCCTTCTTGTCCGCTTTACACTTGTTACAAGAACAGATGAACCCTCCCATTGGGATTACAATTCATCATGACTCAAGACTGCTAATTGCTTTTCTATTCACTGGCGGGTTCCGGGTTCATTTTGATTCTATACAGTCCAAATACGAGGCTGTACAAGACTTACTCCTTCAACGGTAGCTGAGATGGATCTCCAATACTTCAGTAGAAGTCTCTCATAGTCTCAAACACAGCATCTCTCCAGTCTTCATACCAAAGATGACAACGACTCAATCTGCCTTTCCAATGGTCCTTCTTATCCTTATATCTCTCAACTATCTCGTCGTAACGAGTTCTTGCATCTGGCTCGTCGATTCCCATATACTCTCTGAACCCCACATCAGTCAAATTTAGAGCCAAACTGAGAGTGTAACGGGCATCATTCCCAGCATTGTGTAAGTTGGAGTGAAGTCTTCCATATCCGGTAAGGATATTCTCTAATGAACTGTTGCCTATCCCATGCGACAAAGTGTGAACGGACAACGTATCCAGTACCATATAGTTATCGGGGAACACAACACCAGCGTCCTCCAGTTTTTTGATGTCCCCTCTAACGTTATGCCCCACAACGGTCAGTGACATCCCGGAACGTCCCAAGCTGTAGAAATCCAAAAGACATGGCACAAACTGGACACTGTTCGAGAGACTCATCACCAGAGATTCACCGTATTGGAAATCGTCCTTGTGATCTTCAACGTACTCCCCATTACGAACGTCGATGTTCTCCTCAATGATGATGTGGATGCTGTATATCTTGTACCGGTTTTTCGCCCTGTCCGATACTTGTGATTGCATGGTTGGGTCATAGATTGCCAAGCCTATCTCTGTTAGCGTCGTTTGATCCTTCTCAGACCATTCAAGATCGATAGAGCACAGGTTCGAGCACATATCATTCCCGAGTTGAAGGTACTGTCGTAACTAAGCGACTGATGAGTCAGAATGGAACTCTGGATGGGATGGTCTCAATCTTCTTAGATGTGTGTTGATGTATCTGTCAAACCTTGCACGTAACACGTTGGTGCGGTACTGTAAAAGATGAAGTGAGTGCCTGTTCTTTGTAACATTGGAATACATCTCCTGCAAAGCAGGTCTCCATTCCTGTAACGATTCCAAAGACTGATTTCGAGCCACCAAGTTGAACATCATGCTCAGTTGCATCTTGTAGAACCAAGTCGAACATGACGTCAACATCTCTTGGAGTCTGTCATCGATAAAGCTCACCGTTTTCTTTTCTGCCTCCAAGCTTTCATCACGCCTATCCCAGCTCCTGTTATCGCACCATAGATATGCAGTCCCCGTGTTGAGTGTATCCCAGGTAATTGTAGTTTCAAGTGTGGGCTTCTTGAAAGCCCTCAATAGTGCCTTGGAGATGCGCTCTCGGTTGGATTTGCTCAAACGCTCGATGTCCCGCGTGTCAATCACGCTCACAGGCCCAGATAGCTCACTCCAATTGATGGCCATTGATTCCATATTGATGATTGCCAGTGGATTATTGGTCAATGTAGGGCCAGTTTAGTGACCATTTTAGGATTTAAAGGCGCAGCTAGTTTTTCTTGGGCTAGGTGTTAGGTATCTTGAATGCTCGAGGGCTTACATCGGGTTATGAGTCCGGGCATGTTGTTCTACCAACTTCTTTAAGTTCTACATACACTTCCATTGCGGAACATCAAGAGAGACTGTGCTTGACCGCACGATACTCAGCTGCTAGATCACATATGATCTCTCCAGCATCGCTCACCCACACATATGTTGCGACATTTGCTCCCTGTACTGGAATGATACCGTTCATACTTGACTCGTTGTTGAACCAATCCTTGGCAGTTGGATGATCCAGACCAAATTTCAAACGGAAGTCAATGTCAACCAAGTTCAAGAAGATATCCATGATGTAGCGTGCTCTATTACCAGCGGAGGTACATGAAGAAGCAGGCATACCGTACAGCCTCAACATCTGTTCGAGCTTGACTCTCTCAAGGCCATGTGTCAACTTGTGGATATTGACAGTGTCCACCAACTTCACTGACTTTGTCTCCCTCAATAACATCTTGGATGCCTGAAATGATCTCAAAACAGCAAGGATGTAATGACCCACGATTACGACATTCATTCTTCCTTTACGTGACTCAACGTAGAAACTGACGATGGCATTCACGGCACGCACGATTTCGGCCAAGGGAAGAACATAGGTCTTTGGTCCATGAAGAAACATCGAAGGGGCACTCTCAGAGTGATTGGAGTTGCTGTCCTCATAATCTGCATTTAAAAAGTGGAAAGTTATGATCTTACGAGCGTCTGGGTAGTCTGGTGATTTTGAGAGGGAAGGATCAAATATGCAAATGCCAATCTCATTGGGATTCTGAGGATTCCAGTCAACCGAGTAGAGAGAAATGAAGACGTTTGTGTACGTGTTCCCAGTTTGTAGTATGTCCATCATCTAGTAAACGATGTCGCTGTTGGACCATTGAGGATGATTTTTTTGTGAGGCGGCAACTCTGATGTACTGTTCAACTCTGTTGAGATGATGGGCGGTAAGATCACGGAGGCGGGGGATCCTGCCACTGAGGTACTCATTGATAGTTGGATTATAACGAGAAAGGAGAAGTTGTGATTCGGTCATTGTTAGAGGAGGTACCGCTCAGTGCGTGGTTGAGTTTTCCATTGTATAGGGTGTTGGGTGGGGATGTTAAAGGGGGCGAAGAGAGCGCACGCGTCTGTCTTCTTATAGTACAGTGAACAGGAATAAGAAAAAAACAGGGAAACCTACCATGAACAAAGAAGTGAGAGAGCTAACGACTTGATTTGACCAAACAGTCAAGAATCAACTAATCGATCTGTCTTACGGATGATACAGTTTTCAAGTACCTCGATGGATATCTCATGCCACACTGATCACAATCCACCACCGGGCGTCCCTTAGACCGCAACACACTTCACTTGTAGTATCTTGAAAGTACTGTTTCAACCACGTCTTCAGCACGCCTCTTGCGTACGATCTCAGCATTGACTGGATTGACCTTAACTGGTGGTCGATATTCGAGCTCATTTTTGAACCACTGTCTAGCAGTAGGATGGTCAAGACCAAGCTCCAAGCGATAGTCAATATCCATCTGGTCCAGTGCATACTCCAGTATGAACTGTGACTTGTTGCCTCCAGTGTTGATAAAAGAGCCCACCCTACCGTATGCTTTGAGAATGTCCTCCATTCTTAGACGTTCAACTCCTATTGTGAGTCTGGGGAAGCGTGAAGAATCCAAGAGCGAAATATTGCGGGGGAGCTTCACATTGATCGCATTCATAGGCTCTCTGATCATGAAGTAGTGAACCAACACAAGTCCCATAGAGTCCTTACGCTCCTGGCTGTAGTATGACACCAGAGAGTCGATCAACCGCGTGATTTCTCTGAGCGATAGGAGAAAGGTCTGTGGTCCATACATGAACTTCGACTTGCCACCTAGTGGGTATCTGTCTTTGTTCTCTGCACGGTCTATATTGACAAGGTGCATCGATATGATTGTTCTGTTCTCAGTATCCTCAGGATCTTCTTGCAGTGAGGGATCGAAGATGGAGATACCGATTTCGTTGGGGTTTCTTGGGTCAAAATCCACAGGGTAAATCGACATGAATACGTTTGTGAATGTGTTACCAAGTGTCAACATGTCCTCCATCTGCCTAACTGTCTTGGGGTTGGTCCAATCACGGTGGTCTTTCTGTGAGGCGGCGAGCTTGACGTATCTCTGCGCTCTATCAACACGCAGCCTTGTGATCTCTCGCAGCTCTGCAATTCTGTCTTTGTAGCTGGCATCTACTTGCGGGACAACATCCGAGACTTTGAAATGGCCTGGCATGGTTGATGGGATCAATGGGTACTTCTCTTCTCTCTTTATCGCTGTTGGATGACAGTCTACAAAAATCGTTGAAGTTCTGACCGCTTGACGATAGTAGTACTGACTTCCGCGCGACTTCCCTACTCCGCGTACCACTACAACAATACAACCGTACTCTGCCGAAACGATAGGAGATAACAATGTCCGTATAATCACATGTAGGTGAACTTGATAGCGTCGACCCAGTTGGAGCAGATCACAGGAAGGATTTGAGGAGGCTCTGGTTTCTTTTGAGGCCCTGCTTGTTCTGGAAGAGTGCCCTCGAACACATCATCGTGTGACCTCTGAGCTCTTCCTCTTTTGGTATCTCTGTAATGGAAGAACTCAGCGACGCTATCAATCTGTTTCCATCTTCTGAATTGAGGATCTGCAAGCTTCATCGCCAGTTCAAGTGTGAAGTATGCGTCGTTGCCTGCATTGCCCAATGAGAAGTGTGGGATGTCAAACCTTCTGAGGATACGGCTTAGCGAGCTCTGCGAGAGACCATGTGTCAAAGCGTACACCTTTTGCGTGTCGACAAAGACTGTGTTACGAGGAAGTGCCACACCGAGTTGAGCTAGTGGTTTGGCCATCTTGAGCAGGTTGTGTGCCACGAAGATCCCGGATATCTGGTATAGCATTGGACGACGGATGAAGTAGTAGTCCACGATGCATTGAATGAAATGTGAGGCGTCCTCTTGCGTAAGAACTAGCGATTCTCCCTGAGCAAATTGCAGTTTCATATCTTTGATGTTGTGTAGGCCCAGGTTTTCCTTGATGAGAATGTGGATAGAGTGCGGAGTTGGGTGCAAAGAGACAGCATCTTTGGCTGGATCGTAAATGGTTATACCAATATCCAGGATCTTGTTGCGCTGTAGTTCGTGAGTCTGAATGGCAAATGATATCAGTGTGTTTGTTTGCTTATTGATGTGTGTCAATTTTCTCTTCAAACGGTTCACCTGGCTGTAGTATCTGAGACGTGGATGAGCGAAGCGTTTCCTGGAACTCAGTAGCTCTTCAAAGTAGTTATCAAGCACAAGCAAACGACCATTGGTGACCTTCTCGAGGAGCTCAAGCTCAAAACTATGAGCTTCAACGTCAGGAATGATCTTGTCAAGGTCCCATTGTTGTTCCTCATCGTCTTCATCCTCATCATCACTGGAACTAGGCGTGGTATTCTGTGAACTCAGATTGACCATGCCACCTGTCTGTTCCAAAGTGGCAAACAACCGCCTGAGCAGAGCTCTTCTGTCCTTGTCCTGGTGACAGTAGATCATGGATCTCAATTTACGATCCTCAACAGAGTCAGTCTTCTTGCCACACAGGACGAGGTAGAAGGGACATGTTTCCAGTGACTTCTTCGAGAATGTCTGTTCAAGAACACTCTGGTAGAGCTTGCGATGGATGTCTTGGAGAGTACGGGCATGCGCCACTGAGATCTTTTTGAAACCAAGTGGATCTGAAGAGGACATTGTGAAAAGAGCCCGGACGACTCAATGGGTCAAATTTTGAAAGCCTGATGGTGCCACTGCAAGTTCAGATTGAGTTGAAGGAAGTTGGGAGATTCCGGATCACCACGCTAATCGTTGTGGTGAATGATCGCGGGCTCATAACTCATAGGCTACACGGGAAGTACTACGTCATATTCTTTGATCTATCATCAAATCAACATTGTATCAAAAGGGCTGTCTGAATACAGACTGGAGTGCCTGAGTGTAACTAGACATCTTCACAGGCGCCAATGTTTCGTTGTTTTTCTTTGCCTTTGCGCTTCTTGGTCTCGATGCCTTGGAGCCCTGGAATGGGTCCTGGTTACCTGAGTCACCCAACTTCCTCACTTCTAACACGTTGGAGTAATGTTCACTTTCCTTGTAAGAGTCCACAGCTGCGTATTTGCGGAATTGTGGGTCTCCCAACTTCATGGCTAACAACAAGGTATAGTATGCGTCATTACCGGCATTGTGAAGATATGCGTGTGGGACATCGAATCTGCGGAGAATCCCACCAAGCGATGAGTTCTCCTGTCCATGGGTACATCCAAACAACACCTGTGTATCGACGATCTTCATATGTGCAGGGAATTCCACTCCAAGGGATTGTAGCCACTTGATATCACCACCAACATTGTGCCCCACAAGAACACCCATCATCCCTATGGACTGACGCTGAATGAAGTAGTAGTCCACGATGCTTTGCACCATATTGATAGCCTCTTGCTGCTTCATGATAAGTGACGGTCCACCGAGGAATTTGTCCTTGTTATCAGTGACGAATGACCCATTACGTAGTCTGATGCTTTCTGATGGCATGATATGAATGTTTTTGAGTGTAGGGAACACAGAAGCAGCTTCCTTTGCCGGGTCAAAAATAGATATTCCAATCTCAGTGATGACATTCTGATTGAACTCATGCGCCTCTATGTCAATGGAGATCAGCGTGTTGGTTTGCATGTTGATATCCACAAGTAGTTCTTTGAGCTTGTTGAATGTGGCTGGGTTTTGTAAACGAGGGTGATGTTTGGCTTTGGTGGAGAGATCAATAAGATATTCCCTGACCAGATTCAAACGATACTTGTTCAGTTGATCGAGCATCTCCAGTGAGAGAGTATTTGATTCGTAATTAGGAACAATTTCATCCAAAGCTGGGAGACCTGGGCGGCGGAAGGTACGAGCCTTTGGTTTCTTCACTGGTGGGGGTATCAAATCAAAATCGGTTTGTTGTTGCTGCTGCTGCTGCTGCTGCTGCTGCTGTTGTTGTTGTTGTTCTGGCTGCTGCTCACCCAAGCGTAAGTTCTGCGAAGGTTCAGTGATCTTATCACCGTTGTCATACTATCTGAAGATGTGTAAAAGACGATCTTTCTTCTGCTTCACCGGGTAGTTATTGATCATGCTTGTGAGCTTCTCATCAATAACTCTGTTGAAAGCATCACCAACTTCGTTGTCCTGAACTTGAACCAGTGCCCTGTAGAACGGTAACCCTTCCAGTGTCTTACGCTTGAAAGAGTCACTGAGTTCACGGACCATGATAGCACGATCTTCCGGCGAGATCTTGGAGATGTTATACGAATCCAAAGGTCTCAAAGCCCTCTATGGGCTAGTGTAGGACGGGGAAGCGCGTGATTTTCCTCGAGAGTTGGACATATCGTTAATGGTAGTGTCAGGTTGCTGGACGATAGGACGTATGCTTTTGAAGGCGGAGGAGGTGGTGGACTGAGTGGAGTAGAACTGCAATGAGGAGAATTTCAAAGCAGTATGTGCAGATGAATAGATGTTGGTACACTTGAAATTCCTACTGAACATCACTCGACGGACCTTTGTACCTTCACTCTTGCAGATTTGCCTTTCTTAGGAGATGAAACAAAAAAGACTGTTGGGTGGTCACTGGTGAAGTTCAGTGGTCATTGGTCACCCTGTGATGTGGTGTAGAGGTGTCTCTCCCAATCTTCGCGAATTCGTCTGATGATTGATCTCGAGGTGTGTGGGGGAGAGGAAAAGAAAGGGGAAAAGCGATATGGCTGTACACTTTCCCTCCAGATGACGACATCCACCAGCTGCAACAGGTTTGAGTTGCGCTAGAACCACAAAACTACGGGGGAAAAGCTCAATTCTTCCTTAAATTTTTTGAGCTCCATCGCTGTCACACCATAGAGGGCACCACACCGGCTGAGGGCTGTTCGAAACACATACATTTGAGGACAAGCAACTCACCATGTCGCTAGATCCGCGCAATCAGACGTATAGGAGAAGCGCTGGTCAAGGCGAACTAGAGCCAGAGAGTTTCTCCTTTGTGAATCAGGGTACCAACAACAATGGTGGTGAGCAGATGACCACCATCAGTCTTATCAATGACTATACAGAGGAGATTGATCCGGACGACGTCGAGTCTATTTATACACTCAACGACGACGACGAAAATCACAACAGCATTGAAGTTGAAGACAGCGGAAGCAACACCCTTTACAACCTGCCAACACACATCTCCAGCCACGGTGAAGTTGCGGATGCCAACATGTCATCACCGTACACCCAACCGCCGTCTCCTGTGGGCACACCGTTCAGGGCAATGCCATCCCACCCTCTGAGGGCGCTCACAGCCACCAACCTTGTCTTGAACCAACAGAATGGCACTGATGAGTCTCTGGTAGCACCGAGTCTTGCTGGTACACCCAAGTTACTTCAGGCAGCCGCATTTATCACTGAATCGACACCGTCGAGCCAAGCCGTCCAAATCAACCCCAGCGATAAGAGATCGCAAGATTGGGGAGAACGAGGTGCTGCTGTGGCAGTCAAGAAAGTACAGAATGAGAACGGAGAAGAAGAGGATATCATCATCAGAAGGAGTGTAAAGGACTTCAAGTTTGGTAAGACTCTTGGGATCGGTTCTTACTCCACTGTACTGCTCGCCACCGATAACAACACACAACGCCAATACGCCGTGAAAGTGCTCGACAAGCGCCACATCATCAGGGAAAAGAAAGTTAAGTACGTGAACATCGAGAAGAATACATTGAGCAGATTGGGGAAGCGAGACGGTATCGTTCATATGTTCTTCACCTTCCAGGACGAGTCAAGTTTGTACTTCGTGTTGGATTACGCACCAAACGGAGAGCTTCTCACTTTGATCAAGGAGCATGGGTCTTTGAACGAAGAGACAACAAAGTACTATGGAGCACAATTGCTTGACGCTATCAAGTACATGCATGACAATGGGGTAATCCACAGAGATTTGAAGCCGGAGAACATTTTGCTCGATGCGAACATGAAGCTACAGATAACCGATTTCGGTACAGCTAAGCTGCTTGAGATGGATGAGACTACTGGTAAGTATCCACAGGATTCCAGATCAAAGTCGTTTGTGGGAACTGCAGAGTATGTTTCACCTGAGCTATTGAACGAAAAAGCGGTGGGTAAACCATGCGACATCTGGGCATTTGGTTGTATCCTATACCAGATGATTGCAGGTAAGCCCCCATTCAAGGCTACCAATGAGTACTTGACGTTCCAAAAGATCGTAAAGCTTCAATACGCATTCACTGCTGGATTCCCAATGGTTGCGAGAGACTTGATCAAGAAGATACTTGTGTTACACCCCAACGACCGTGCCACCGTAAAAGACATACAGAGACATCACTTCTTCCAGGACATCGACTTCAACAACCCAAAACAATCCATCTGGGATCCTCAGCCTCCTATTGCTGGACCATACAAGATTTCAGCAAAGTCTATGCTTCCGGTTCCGGAATTGTCGAAATAGCATCCCAAGACCAGAATCACTATACCTAAGAGATCTGTGTCCACACCATCGACTCCGACCATCAATGATGATAGCAGTTCAGAGGCCTTTGGGACATTATCCACACCACCACCGAGTGCAACAAGAACCGCATCACAAAGCAACACTGAATCCTACCAGGTGCTCATGAGAGCCAAGGCCAATATCGCTGCAAGAAAGCAGAAACAATCTGCGTCTGGTGCCATAGGAGCTGCTGGTGCAGCAGCACTTGCACTATCCAAACAACCAAATGATATAATAAAAGCATACAATGACAAACGAGAGGTCAACAAGTCACAAGAGAACGTCACAAGCTCGAAGGATGATCACACATCATCGTCGTCAAACTCCCACTAGCGCCATCCATCCTCAACAGCAGCTATCCCTGCAAAACCATCCGTTTCCCAGCCATTGACTACACTGAGAAAGAAAACGACCACCTCGACCTCTACAGCTGCTACAAAGACTTACAAGGTATCACCGATGACCTAGCTGGACTTGAGATTCGTTGATTACTTGAAGGACAGCGAGGAGAGAGTGCTGAAAGCCGGTGAGATGAGTGTCTACATGAGTACTGTGGAAGCAGTGGAGAAGAAATACAAACGTCGTCTCGTCGACTCCCCATTGGGTGGAAACATCAAAGGTTCTTTTTCCTCATCGATGCTCAGTCAAGTAGCCAATGGTGCTTACAGAGGGCTGAGAAATATGGAGAAGCATGGTGAAGAAGCTGAGAAGTCAATAATCACGAAGCACATCGATGACGATGAAGCTAGAGGGGAAAGTACCAAGGCCAGATTCAAGAAGCTATTCTCCAGTGGACCTATAGAGGAGGATAAGCGGAACAGAACATTGGTCACCACAACAAATGGACGTGCACTGATCTTCAGCAAGGTTGATGATGAAGATGACGAAGAAGGTACCAGCAACGTTTCCAAGCTGCAACTCCGCACGGAGATCAACCTGGCATTCCCTGTCATCAAGATCAGGGAACTGATTCCAAGCTCAACGTCTGGGGACTCATAGTCTCTGTTTGTCATTGAGTCATACAGTACCGCATTTGTGTTCGAGTCTACTCAGAGAGAGGTTTCAGCTTGGACCAAGGCGCTCTACAACGCTAGAGTGTCATATTAGGAGAAGAAGTTATACAAAAAGATGGAGTCAGATCCTAGTGGAGATGCTGGAACGACATTGGGCTCAGAAGCGGCAATGAGTGCTGCCACTATTGTCACATCTCCCAAGTTGAAACCAACGGAGCACTTCACAGGTTCTCTAACCAAAAATCGTTCATCAACTGCATCTTCTACGTCGTCTAGCTCAACCAAATCACAGCACGCATCTACACACATGTTGAAGGATTTGGTATCACACCGTAAGGGCCAACGTCCAGTGGCGAAGGACATACCTGATCAAGGACGTCTCTATCATGGTCTTCCTCTCAGCTTATTATCTCATCAACCGCAAGCAAACAAGGATCCCACCATTGCTGCTGCATCTGCTGCGATCGTTCCCAAGCCATTGGGTAAAAGTAAGCCGTCCAGAAAACCACCTTCACCTTCACCTTCTTCACCAACGACCCCAGCTGAGAACTCTGGGACGCTTACAGGATCCGCTGCTAGAGCCATCACCGGTATGAACTCAAGATTATTGTCAAGAAGTATCAGATCTTCAAAGTCTAAGAAATAAAGACTGAAGTGTGAAGAGGAAAAAGCTTCGCATTTGAACATGACAGCATAAAATGTAAAAGTTGTGCCTTTTTCTCCTTTGACAGTTCGTAGAGTGACGTATACTTCCAGATCCGGCTTATCGCTCGATTAGGGCTTCAAGGTACAGCACGTGATATCTGAAATCTGCAGCTCAAGCTGATTCGCGAGTGCGTTGGTGTCAGTGCTGCGCAAGTTTTGGCACCGACTCCAGAATTCATCATCAAGCACATCATCCAGTACAATGGTAAAAGAACATCAGAGTTGATCAATTTAGCAAAGCCCGATTAAGTAAGCCGCCACTTGACAATTACACCATCTGATATATAGCATTATAGCATTAATGACAAGAGCGTCATGTTATTCTTGGAAATTGCCCGTAGGTGATCCATTGATGTACGGATGTTTTGACACACGCAACTTTGGCTATTCGCAGTCACGCACCAGATCTTTGAAGTTTGCACCCGCGATCTTTCGACAAAAGTGAAATATCAACAGCGGGAAAGGCATCACAAGTTGAGAGGTCTAGAGGCCTGTTTCGGAGCTTTCTTGAAAGGGATAACAAACCTATTGTTCCACACGCATATCAATAACAATGGCTAAGTTCATCAAGTCAGGCAAGGTCGCCATCGTCGTCAGAGGTCGTTACGCCGGTAAGAAGGTCGTCATCGTTAAGCCACACGATGAGGGCTCCAAGACCCACCAGTTCCCACACGCCATCGTTGCCGGTGTCGAGAGATACCCAACCAAGGTTGGTAAGTCCGCTGGTGCTAAGAAGCTTGCTAAGAGATCCAAGGTCAAGCCATTCATCAAGGTTATCAACTACAACCACTTGCTCCCAACCAGATACACATTGGATGTCGAGTCCTTCAAGGCTGAGTTGACCACCGAGACATTCTCCGAGCCAACCCAGAGAGAGAACGCCAAGAAGGCCATCAAGAAGGCTTTCGAGGAGAGATACCAGGCCGGTAAGAACAAATGGTTCTTCACTAAGTTGAACTTCTAAGCTGTCATTGCTGGGGGTTTGATACATTCCATTATGACTTGACTGTCGTTCATGATTTGTGTTCACTACAACAAAAAACAAAACTTTGGGGAACTATTCTGGTTATTATTTGTGCTCTTTCCTTTCCTTTCTTCTTTCCTTTTCCTTTTTTGACGTTATATTTCTGACCTTTTATTGGGTCCACTACAACTTAATATGTTGATGCATTTTGAGAAGCAGAGAGTCCGTCTGCACAAGATCTACACTGGACTTGCAAACAGGACTGACTGGTGATGAACGCAGTATTCAATCAAATGTTATCCTATTATGACTTTAGGATAATTGGATGCTGCAGTGGTGTTGATGGGTATGTAAAGAATACACCATCTTGCTTTGTGACTTGTTGATGAAGTGCCCGATGAATGGTACACATCAGGGTTCATCATGTAGTGACCTCTTTCAGACCAATTGTGGTATGCCTCACGTCAACTCAACATTCCGGCGTTGAGGATTGGACCTCAAGGGGTACATATGTCGTGTATCTTGCCTGAAGAAGCCTGCACAGTCAAGGGCACAAGGACCCAGCCAGAACCTCAATCGACTTATGGCCATCTTCATGATTTACAAGGGACTATACTTTAGAGTAAGACACCATGAGCTATTTGAATTGCTGATCTGAGCTCTTGTGATGTGCTCTGTAGCGAATCTTCACCAACATCATACCTGCAACGGTCCACCCCTCGACCATCAAATTCCGGACGCCAGAAGCCAGCAACTTCTAGGATATATAAGCGTATGAATAACACCCATGTGAGTGAAGTACTATATAAGACAATTGCTGAATCCACGAGTGATAGTCGTAAATGTACAACCTTGACTGGTCGTTGGATACCGAGTTCACACAAGATCTGGAGGAATTGTTATCATTCGAATTACCTGTTGTCTTGGAAGTTGAAGGTTGCGCTTACGAACAGTTTGAAGTGTCTCAACTTTCGGGGTGACCACTATTGCAAGTTATCTGTAAGTTGTAACGCGTACGGTCATGTTATCTTGTTGTGGTAGGTTGGAACGTAGATAATACTCTTTTTGGAGAGTCTCATGTTGAAGTTGCTGCTAAATGCTGCACGTAAAGCCGAGTTAATAGATTAGGGCGTATCAAAAAGCTGATTATACATGGTTACGACCAATTGTGTCTAAGACACTCCGCATTCCACATTTGTACAGCAATGTGATACACTTAATCCCTGTACTTCAGTTCCTTCGATCACCAAAAAATAGCAATTTTTAGTGGTTAGTTATTTCATCAAGACTAGTTCTCTAGGATCTACACTTTACTCAGCAATTAGAATTGGTTTTGGAAACGATCGAACCGGGATGATGCAATATTAGGTAAGTTTATGCAAAATATGTACTTGAACGGTTAGTAGGGGGTAGGACGGGAAATGGTCAACGGCCTCTGTGGAGCCTGCTGCCTGAGCCGTGAAACTGAAGAAGAGCAAAGTAAATGAAAAGAAGTGTATCGAACTGAGCAAACGGTCAAGGGGGGTCAACATGGTTTCTGAATCTGTCGGAGCGTAGTTATTTACTGTTCAATAGGTGCAAGGTGCAAGATCATTAGGCCTCACATGGTAATTGAAGCCGCGGAGAACGATATGTGGAGGTGGGCCTCATGTAATTCTCAAAATAAGGGTGTAATCTCGTCGCTGTCACCCGTGCCGTAAAAAGAATCAGTGAATCCAGCAGCTGTTATATCATATGAAAGGTATCACACGCCACTGGTGGCTATAATTGGTTGGTTTGATTGAGAAATGCACCGCGACTCTTGATTAATCATGGGTAAATGGACAGTAAGTTCTCCGTTGATGAACCTATCCTTGAACCTGATAACCTCCACCCGGTTTCAAAGCACTCCGACCGTTATTTGCCACGGCCGTAGCACTACGCCTATTTTTGACTCGACGATCAAGAGGTTTTCGACGCACAGGATACGGAAGCTTGTGTGCAATTTCCAGCTTATCTCCGGTGACAGTTGATATAGAATCAGAAATATATTCGATCGAGCTGAAGTCTGCTGATAAGCTATGAGGAGGAGTCATGTAGCTAGGAAATTGTAGGCTCTTCAAATCTATGATACTCTATCTTTATCATTGTAACAGACTAGTACTACTATGAAGTTCGAAGCGAGCTATTTCACCTTTTGAAGTCACCACACGTACAATCTCGTATCAAAGCATGATCCAACTACACCACTGAAGTTATTGAACAATTGCATAGCCGGATGTGTGAATTCTGACCCAAAACATCTTCTGTTGATGATACGCATGGATAAGCCTATGGAGACATGAACGAACATGCGCCGACCAGATATAGCTGAGGAGCTTCTGTTGCCACTAAACCTTTCGTAAACCGAGTCTACCAATTTTTAATTAGTAATATCAATTGAGGCAGAGCAAGGTGTTATTAAAGATATTTATGGTTACTAGATCATTGAGCTCCTATATCACGATTGCACTTCTCTTTGCAACGTTGAGCCTCACGGCTTGCCTGCCTTGTCACTTTGACCGAGGGATCTACGGTATATTGGCGCATCAGAGTTTGAAATTCCCTACATACGTGACTCCGTATAAGGTGATTAGCGACACCGTTTCAAGATAGGACGAATCTCAGATTGGCAACGGTACAGTTGAATGTATAAGACGGTTTCAAGTGTACGCTACCAATCATAAACAGATCTTATGGTAACACCATACAACACCGGCATTCCGCTTGTGCGCTTCGTTGCTGTGAGGTGGTTGCGGTTCACGAATCACCTCCCCCCTCGCTGTAAAGTTTAAAGTATGCAACTGAGCCGGTGAAGTCGCGCCAGCTATAGAGTTTAGTGCTGGCTCAACAGTACGGAGCAATTCTACCTCAGAGTACAGAGCAAATGGAGCCGAACTACCCAATCATAGGACAATAACATAGCCTTTAGGGATGCCCACCACTCCAGTCGCCGGAGTCTCCGGAATGTAGCAGGCAAGCAGTAGCGCACATACGTAGCATCTTTGGATAACGCTCGACCGACGTTGCGGTGATGGTTTGAGAATTGAGACTCGGCGCTGTATGCCGCCTGTTAGTCGTGCGCGACTCAAACGAACCGTTGGCGGTTGAGGCCGCGGGAGATTCTCGATTTTCCCTGTGAAACGAAATGTAGCGAGCGACGTTTTAAACAACAACGACCCGCCCTAGAAATACCGTAAGGACAACTCACCTTTTCCAGTCCCCCACCCCTTTCTCTAACCACACGAAAGCCCTTAAACACAGCGCTATAGTAGCACTTGGACGCTCTCAATCCGTCTCAACCGCTACTGTTCAACGTCTGAAGGAATCGCTTCGCTTCTAGTCTGTCAGTCTATCACTAGCCGCCCGCTCCCTTCACAGACGTCTTGATCAACAGCAAACCGCCAATCAAGGAAGGCTACCGTGGGTACACTGTCATTCCCTTCCATTGTGTGTCTTGAAGTTTCAGATTCCTGGCCACTTGCAAATCTTTACTTTCCTATTCTTGCCGCCCATTGGACTGCTGCTATCATTCTCCCCTTCTCTTATTTGACTTCCGCACACTATGTCCTTCCTACCAGAGGGAACAAGCATGGCGGACTTGCCAGTGGTGTTCCACATCTTCAACAAGATCTACGAAGTCCTGCCACATGTGTCCAAGATGTCCATGGTAGAGGTCGAGGAGTCTCAACTCTTCCTCAGTTCCAGAAGAGCTCTCATCAACATGGCAACTTCACACCTTCACGAGGACATCTTGAAGTATGCTGGTCTCATTCTCGTGAAAATCAACGAGTTGGACAATTATCTCATCCTCAAACAGAGATCCAACGAGAGTCTATCCTCCATTCTGATCATCCTCAGACTTACTGCCGATCTTTGTAAGGTGCACTGGGATGCTAAGGAACCATCTCAAAGAAAGGCATCCATTGATTCAAGTCAGTCGTTGCATTCTGTCAGTTCTGTACTGAGTCTTGGTATTGGAGGTGAGAGTGTCGATGAACACTCCGTGCAACCTGATGCTATCAATCCCTCTGTTGCCAAGAAGACAATCTTACTGGTGTCTAGATTGAAGTCCACCAATGCATTGACTCAAGAGCTTGCTCTGATCAACGGCAAGGCCCCTCAGCAGTCGTTGATGTATGATGATTTGAGAACCAAGGCGTTCTTCGACGACATCGATGCTAACTGCTCTGCTATCTTGAGATTCATCGCCGCTGCCAACCCTGCTGACTTCTTTGACTTCACTGTTTCAAAACTCACTGTTTTCAAGCACAACCTCAGCAACGATGGCGACTTTGCTCCATACCTTGAGCTATTCTCAAGCGTATATCTGGATGAGGCTTTGCTTTACGAGTACTTGAAACAGATCCGCATCATTATCTCCACTGTTAAGAAGTCTTCCTATCGTCAGCTTGTGATGTCTTTCTTTTTGAGGTCACTTGGAATGTGGATCACGTCTAGACCAACACAGTTCTTGAACTGTACCAGACCGGAATCCAAGGCTGCTCAGGAAGCCAGTGCTTTGTTCGACGAGCTCAGTCAGATGCCAGACATGACAAGCGTCAGTTCCAGAGCTCAGAGTGGCGCATCCAGGCCGCTGAAGACTTCTTACAGATTCTTGGCTCTGTTGATGACTTTCAACTCCAATGACCTGGAGATTCAATCTCGTTCTGAGAAACACAGCACATTGAAGAAGTTTACAAACTTCAACACGAACCGCAAACAGAAGCTACTGTCACAGGTCTTCAAATGTCTTGAACAATCTCACTCCAAGGACTCATTCGACAACACCACTGTGCTCGAGTGCCTTGACTTCATGGTGCAGATTGCACGTGTTGCTGCTTCAGTCTTCGCCGTTGAGCCAAACCACCCAATCGTCAACTTCACCAACAGCCACTACGATACGGTGTCCAGAGTTCTTGTGCCGGTTACATCCGCCAAAGCTTCCCCTCTGATTGTTAATGGATCTATGCTTGAGCTCGATATGCTTCACCAGTTGAGAATGAGATATTACTCCAGTATCTGTATACTGAGATCAAGGGAGTTGTTACCAGTGCTGATCGACAACCTGAACAACGAATCCTCACCGTTGGAAACACTAAACATCACTTGTTCCATCTTGAAGAACCTCATGTCCATCCAACAACGCAGAGGAGCCAACCAAGAGTGGCTCAATCTCATTTATCCATCTTTGAGAAATGTGATGATGAGAGTTGGTAACCTGGTGAAGAGCAACGCGTACAACCCTTCTTTTGTTGACGATGATGAAGTTGCTAGTTTGGCCAAGACTCTTTCGTCTGCATCGAGTATTGACCAGCACAGTGCTCACAGACCAGCACCAGTTTCCATTGCAGACTCGATAAGGACCCCTACACCTTCATCGAACTCTTCCACAACTCAGAAGACTGAGCGCATCAAGGATACTGCAAAGAACTTTCTCAAACATCACCACTCGTCAAGCCATGTCACTACGCATTCATCCACAGTATCGTATGACGAGTCTAGGTATTCAAAGGACGATAAGGAGTCGATGGTCAAACTCTCTCAGCTCTCTCGTGATGTTATGATTAACGCTTTTGAGCTCTTCAGAAAGAAGCCTCATGCCTACTTTATGGTTCCAGGAGTTGGATCGCAATCTGGTGCTACAGCCGAGATTGTTCATGCTATTGTGAAGACTGCAGAGGAAGTCTTGGAGCCATTCATTATTGCGCTTAGAGACAGCAGCCCAAGACTGGTACACGCTGCAAGACACTTCATCCAGAGCTTCACTTCTGTTACAGCTATCCCAGATACCCCTTCTGGAGTGGTCACTGCCTATATGGGTGCTGCCTTGCTGATTTTCGTTTCGTCCAAGACCATCATCAACCTCAGTGCATCCGAATCGCGGAGAAAGGACACGATGGAGCTTTTCGTCAGATTGATGGAGTACAGAGTGAAACTACACACCATCATGGAGAACCACTCGTATTTCGAAGAGGCGAAGAAGGCAGAAGTGTCCTATGCCAGCCTGCGCGCCTTTGTGGAAGAGGCCATCATTTTGAGTCTTGCTACTCCTAAACCTGAGAGTTACCACTTGGTGAAGAGAGCCTTTGCATCATTACTTGCTGACTACAAACTTCAAGACGGCAACCAACTACAGAACCACGAGTTTTACTCAGCAGTTGCTAACGATACCAACCTTATCATCGGTCAAGTTGCTCTACAGAAGAATGTCAGAAAGCTGTTCCTAAAGGTGAAGGAACCAACAACTGCCATCATCAATTTCTGGCTGAGATTGTACGATCATTGGTACCAGTTCGCAAGATCTGAGTATGACGAGCTCACACAGACCGAGATGAGCAACTTCAGAAACTTTGCCGGATGTTTGGCCGCTGTTGCTGGTGTATTTGTGGATATTGAGATCCCCAACACCGACGTCTACACACAGGACATCAGAGACGACATCAACATGAAGATCGACACGTTCATCAATCATCAATTTGTGATGCTTGGGAACGAGAATTTGGTTACCAGAGAGAATGCCAGACAGATCATTTCTGATGAAGCTCATCCAAAGACATACCACAAGGTCATCAGAGTTCTTTGTCCAGTTGTCGATGGTCTTGTTGCGAGATCGAATGAGCTCACCGCTCGTGATTTCACCATTCTCGAGCATATCATTACCTTGATTAAAACTGTACTGGACAAAGGTGACGATGTGAGAATCTTTGGAGTTTCTGTTCCTATCATCCATTGTGTTGACAAGATTGCTTCCATGATTGACACGAAAGACGAGGATTCAATGACATATCTGAAACTTAAGATTCGTGCTGCATCACTCTTCGCAAGACTTGAAGCAAACAACGATAAGCTGATGATCCGCAATGCCATGAAGACCAGAAACAAGTTCCTCAGATACGTCTACAACTGGTTTGAACTCGCTGTTAATGCTGGTTGTGACTGTGATGATACCGACCATCGTAAGCTTCATCATTCCCATGTCAACTCAAGGGATTACGAATTCATCTACATTGATCTTGCATTGGAGACCATCAAATCACTTGCTATGCTGATGGATGGACTAGTTTTGGAGGCTCAACAGGTTCTCAACGAGCGTGAGCTCAAGTATTCCAAGTCAGGGTTGTTCTCCATATACTTCAACACTCTCCTCAGAGCACTGGAAAGATTCAGCAATTCTGATGTCTTCTCAATTTCTCTGAAACACAAGGTTAACACGGTCTCAGAGAACATCGTTCTTGCCTTGACAAACTTACTGAGATCCAATGTTGACGTTGGTCTTTCATACGCTCTTCCGATTGGTTACTACACGAACCTTGCTATCAGAGTGTCGTTCCTGAAAGTGTTTGTGAGTATTGTTCAAAGTTACTCCAAGGTTGAAGATAAGCGACAGAAGAAGGAAGCCAAGACTATCATTGCCAAACAGTTTGGATTGACAATCAGCAATCCTATGTTCTTATCAGCTCTTGGCATGTCTTGTCCTCCAAACGAAGCGGCTGCTCTAGCATCATTCTTCCTGTCTCTGTCTACCGCAGCCAACCAAAGTGCGTATGCTGTCTCTCAACTTGTGAACGAAGAGATTTTCTCAGCAATGAAGTATTCAGATATTCTCAGAAGAAACTCATTCGCATCTCGTTGTTTGTCAGCATTTGGAAGAACAGTCGGTCGTGAGTACCTTGTCCAGACATTGAGACCAATTCTTGTGGAGATCAGAGATTCGGGTGTTGACTTCGAAGTTGAAAAGATTGATCCTTCTGACCCAGCTGCCCAACAGAATCTCAAGAACTTCATGGTTTTCCTTAGAAAGCTTGTGAACACCATCATTACATCAATCGATATCGTCCCAATGGAGATGAGATATGTTTGCAAGAGTCTTTCCAACGCCGTGGACCAGAAGTTTGCCAATTCGAGATTGATCGCTGTTGGATCTTTCATGTTTTTGAGATTCTTCTGCCCTGCCATCGTTAGTCCCGAGTCAGAGCATATCATTGACGTCCCAGACCGTTCCACTCAGAGAAACCTTCTTCTTTTGGCAAGAGTGTTACAGAACATGGCTAATGGAACTATTGCTTCACTCAAATGGCCTCTTCTAAGAGAACATGAGGATGAACTCAATGAGATGAATCAGCTTATTTCAGAGTTCTTGGATGACCTAACAATGCTCGGGGACGACGTCTCATTCGAGCACCGTGAAGTCACCTCGATGTCTGATGGTGATTACAACTTCATCCACTCCTACATTTACAACAACTGGGACCTCATCCGTGATGACTTCATGAGTAAGTGCAAGACTACTCAGGAGTTTATGTTCATGAAAGGAATGTCTTCCGGAATCGACGAGTTCCTCAGACTGTCAGGATAGCCTACAATGTCGTTCGGTTACGAGCTACCAGCTTCCATTTCTCCAGAGACGAACCAGGAGATGTATGAGTTCATGACAAAGTACTCCCTGAAGGATTTGGGCAGCATTCTTGATCATCCTTTTGCCCACTCTGCGTTCAACCAGGATGGCATGTTCTTGATGATCTTCACTTACCATGAATACGAGAAGGTCATGAATGTTGAACAGGAACTACTTCTCTACAGATACGTTCAAGTGCTCTCTAGAATTTGGGATCAGAAGTTCATGTTTGTCTTGGATTGTACTGGCAATGATGGATCAGTTCTCTTCCCTAGAAAGATGATGTCAATGTTGAGCAACTTTGCTCCGCAACAAATCAAGGAGAATTGCGAGGGTGTTGTTTACTACAACCTGTCGTCTGATCTCTGTCCAATGGTTGTCAATACATTAAAGCAGCAGAACATCCACCAGTACTTCGGATCTGATAAGTTCAGCTTCGTTTCCAACGCTGAAGACAGAAAGACCATTTTGAACCTTGGTCTCAGCAATTACAGTATGGATGTTTACAACGATGTCAGAGTTCGCTTCAATGACGTATCAATCTACCTGACTGACTCCAACAAGTTTGAACCTGTGAACCTGAAGATCGGTAACAAGTACATGCAGGTCACTCGCACCACTCCATACCGCACGAAGATCAGAGGTGAACTTAAGGAAATCATCATGAACGATGTTTACAAGCTTGAGGATATCGAGAACGTTGCCGCAACAGAGACCACAACCGTTCCAAATGAGATGACAATCTCTTTGAAGAATGGCAAGAAATTGGTACTGGCATCCAGCAAATTCTTGGAGATCATGAGACTGCTCTATTTCACGAAGAGTAGACCGTTGAATTTGATTCACCAGGAAGCCAAGGCTGAACGTGATCTGAACGATGGTGCTGAGGACATGTTGGGCCAGCTCTTCAACGTCATCTTCCTCGGTCTCACATCTGCTGCCGATGAAGTTAGAATGATCTCATTCAACCTCCTTGCTGCCTGTCAGAAACATTTCAAGATTGACCTTGGCAAGAACCTCGAGCCATTCCACGAATCATTCTTCCCAAGGGACAACAATACGTTTGTCATTGATGTTTCCAGTAAGGTGGCCAAAGCCATGCCAGGAATCACCTTGGAATTTATCAAGTCTTTCTTCTCCGTGTTCAATGAGTCCATAACCTCCCGTCAGAAGTTCTCTTCTATTCAGTACGTTTCGCCATGGATTGCCAATCTTTATGAACACGTATACAAAACTGATGCTGAGAATGGAAGAGACTTGATCGCTGAAATCATCAGAAACTTCATCAAGGTTGCTACCAAGGATGTCACCTTCTTAGGGTCTTTCTCTTTGAATGTTTTCACCAAGATCAGTGTTGATGACACTTTGTGTCAGATCATGGTGGATGAGATTGTGCTCAATGCCATTGACCGCGAGGCTTCTGGTGAAGACTGGACTACCAGCATTTCGTTCTTGACGTCAAGCCCAACGTTTGAGGTTGCAGGATACATTGTGAAGAGATTGAGAGATGTCAAGGAAATCCCATTCCCTAACGCTGATGGTCGCTACACTGTGGAGGCACATAGCATCTGGACAGAGATTACCGTCTTGATCCACATTGCTGTCTCTTTGTTCTTTGACCAACTCGAGTTGACCGAGATGTTCTTCCCTGACATTCTCCATGTCATCACAATCTTGGTGGATGTTGGTCCAGTTGGCCTCAGAAACAACTGTCACCAACTTCTGCTTAATGTGATCCAGTCCCTTTTGAGTAAGCAAAATCTCCCAGAGAAGTCCAAGGCCATCGTGAGAGACATCGTGGAGAACCTTACATCACACAAGTCGAGATTGTTGTTTGGCTTGAACAGAAACAAGGCCGATAGCTTTGAGACTGAGATAAACAAGATCTCGTCCAGAATAAGCACCATGGAGTCACTTGTTGCCTCTTTGAGAGAGATCGTTGACATTGTTGGAGGCGACAAGAGAGTCATTTGGATGTCGAGATGGAACAGATATGCTCTGGATGCTTGCTGCAAGGAAGACGTGGTAATGAGAGGGAGAGGCCTGGTTCTTTTGGGTATTCTCTCGAAAGGTGGTGTTCAAGATGAGATTGTCATCACCATTGTCTCAACTCTTATGAGTCTGGCATCCACGAGAACAAATGAGCAGAGATACATGTACCTCGCTATCTGCATGGTGTTCTCTATGAGTAAAATGACAGAAGGACTGCTGTTGGAGTCCACTCTTTTCACGAGCATGTTCTGGCTTTCCATGGCTGTGGTGCATTCCAGACAGATTTCAATGTTCCAGGGCGGACTGAAGTTCTTGGTCAGTTGCTTGGAGTCCATGAATATCAAGGAGAAATTCTCGGGTTGTGATGTCGTTGGCACATTGATGGGCGGTAAAGCGCTGCATGCAGATGCTATACACTCAATTGAAGATATCAGCAACGTCTATTTGACTGCAGAGAACTTTGATCAAGTGTTCGTCCACTTTGCCGTGAGAGGATTACAACTACCGTATGCTAAGGCTTCTGCTATTACCTCTCTGAAGACCTTCTTCCAAGTGAGAATGATGAACGAGATGATGCATGCAGCCTACAAAGAGCAACATATGAATCTCAGCCCATTGTCATACTTGCTGTTCTTGTTCATGGTGATGAAGCCAAGTGAGCTCCGCTTTGCTCTTGATGACATTGACTACGAGGAGGATTACATTGTGATTGACGAACAAGTCCACATCCCACACATTTTGATTAACTACATTGCCCAGGCATCGGATGACGCATACCTGGCTATGTACCAGGCTTCGTTGTACTTCAACAACCGTACTGCTAACGAGAAGGCAAACCTTCGCTACTTGGCTTTCATGAAGTTGCTCGGACAGAGAAACCCAGCAATGTTCATCAAAGTGTACAATTTGATCAAGATCACGTTGAGAGAGACCATAAGTGGAGCCACTTGTCCAGTTGATGTTTGCGCCCAGATGTTTGCTGTGGCTTCTGTTGCCAGTGTCATGCCCGAATACTACGATGGAGATAAACATAAGTTGTTCTGGAGTGATCTTTTGAAGAGATACAAGCTTGAGGGCATCACCAACTTCTACAGTTACGCTGACGCTCGTGCAGACGAAACAGACAGAAAGAGAGACACATATCTGAAGCAGATTCTCTTTGAGATATCACACTGATTGTTTACTAGTTTATATTTTATTGTACAGTTACGCTTATATGAAACGGTTTGTAGATGCTTTCTATTGATGCTAAATATGGCGGGATGCTTATCTTCGTTGATGGAACTTTGCGGTTGCCCACTTCTCGAACTCCTTCTTGTGGGACTTGTACAACATCATAGTCGCTCTTGCGTCTTCCACAGAGGAATGTTCTGCTCCCTGGATGTCAATCTTCAAGATCTCCTTTGCGAGCTTCTTCAAACCAGGTGTCTTTCCCTTTGCTAGTTTTCTGAAAGCTGGGAACTGTGAGGTATCTCTGATCATCGCCTTTGGATGACTGAGAAATAGGGCGTCCAAGTCGTGATCCACAGCGTGACCCACGAGAACTCTGTTGTTGAGCATATCTGAAACCTCCTTCTGTGCAGTTTTGAAATCGATGGCGTCTTTCATGTGTGAAGGTGTGACACCAGAGACCCAAGTTCTCCAATCTGTTACACGTTCTCTAGGTTTCACAAACCGATCGTACACTGTATGTCCATGGAAGTTCACTATCGAGACACGTGCCAAGGCAGAATCTTCTCCGTCCTTACCCACACCGACAAATTCACAGTCAATAGCGAGGTATTTGCCCAATGCCTGCTTGTTCTCAGATAGAGGTCCTTGTTCTGCTATTGATTCTGCCTTTGATATTGGAAGGTTGTAAGTCTTTGAGACATCGTTCAGTGGGATATCGTTCTCCTCTGCCCACTTCTTCATTGATTCAGGATCCTTGCTGTCCTTCTTATTCTCCAAATCGGCAATGATCTTATCTGCTATGGATTGTGCATTGTCTGGAGATGTAGTTGTAGTTGTAGATGCAGTTGTCTTTGTCTTTGTCTTCTTCGTCTTTGTCTTGGACACTTTGGACTTCTTTTGCAGTTTGAGCCATGCCTGACCTGGCTTGAGTTGTGTGGACATCTGTGAGGAGCGAATGATACTTGACTGGAGAGTTGAGCGGGCGTTATCAAGAATGTTCTAGTAGAAGATGAAGAGAAGGTGCCTAAAAAATGTACAGAAAGTTTTCCCCGATGAGGTTGGGCCACTACCCGTGGTGAAGATAAGATCCCGGGTTCGAATCTGCAGGATAGTGTTTCATGATACTATAATTTAGGTTAGGTAGCACTGGTACGCGGTGACGGCACTTTCCAGAGAGATAAACTACTGCAACTGGAGGGCAATTCATTCCTGTATTCCTGGAGTTATCAGATCCTAGACTGATTCCAACTGACAACACCGTGATCACTAAAGATGAACAGACTATTTGGTACGAAATCCAACACACCCAAACCAACTCTCGACGGAGCCATCAAGAACACAGAGGACCGTATTGCCTCTTTGGACATCAAACTCAGTAAGATCAATGCGGAGTTGACCACTTATCAACAACGTCTTTCAAAGATGCGTGAAGGTCCAGCTAAGCAATCAGTGAAGCAACGTGCTATGGGGTTGTTGCGCCAGAGAAAACAGATTGAGGCACAGAAGGATCAATTGGAACAACACGCATGGAACATGACAAGTGCGCAGATGACGACGGACAACTTGAAGAGTACGCTGGCCACTGTGGATGCTATGAAAGAGGCCAAGAAGGAGATGCAGAGGGTTTATGGTAAAGTAGATGTTGATAAAGTGGAAGAGCTACAAGACGAGATGCTTGATCTTGTGGAGAGAGGTAAAGAGTTACAGGAGGTGTTAGCGTCTGGTTATGATGTTCCGGATGCTGTGAGTGATAGCGAGCTTGATGCGGAGTTGGAAGCTTTGGCTCTGGATATGGAGGAGGAGCAACTCGCAGGTGTCGGTGAGAGTGAAGGAATGCCTAGTTACCTCACGGACGAGGTTCCTAAGTTCATTGATGAACCAGTTGAAGGCTCTAAAGTGGAGAAGGAAGCAGCTATTTGAGTCATTATTATCAATACAGTATGTACACTTCACTCAGTTCTCTGGACTGCAACCATGTAGTTTCCGATGTTACCATCTCCACAGAAGACCCATCCCTTCAATGGGACGTACATGCAACCTCTCACACTAGCAACCTGGTAACCGGGACGCTCAGAGACCCAATCGACCAACTCAGATGCCTTGATGTATTTGTCATAAGTGTGTGTACCCACTGGGACGATGCGAAGGAGATGTTCAGCAACGAAGATGGTGGTGAAATACGAAACAAGGTCTCTGTTTATCGTGGAGAGGAACAACCATCCACCAGGTCTCACTCTTTGCATGGCACTTTGCAAAACCTCTGCTGGGTAATCCACATGTTCCAACATCTCCATCATTGTGACAACGTCGTACTGTGCTTTTTCTTCTTCCACGGGTTGTAGACAATACTCAATCTTGGAGTCAATCATCGGGTCCAGTGACTTGTGTTGCTTTGCTGCTTCAATGACACCAGGCGATAGATCAATGGCCTTAACACTCTTGACGAAGGGTAGTCTAGCCAATGACTCTGTAAGAATACCACCACCACATCCGATGTCCAGAGCGGTGAGCTGCCTTGAACGGAGTGCGTTGTCCCTATAGACTTCTTGTTCATGGACAATCTGTTGGGCAACATCACTTGGTAGTAAATCCAAAGAGAATCCCGGGACAAACACGTCGGACTCCTCAGGGATTGGCACGTGCGAACGCAGAGTCTCCTGGATGAAATCCATACGTAGAAGATTCATCTTGTGAAGGATACGCTGTGGACCATCAACGTCCCACCACGATTTGGCCAACTCGTTGAAGTGTTGAAGCTCATCGTCGGAGGAATGTGTCAGTCCGTTGGTGAAGTGTGAGTGGGAATGCGAGTGGGAAAATCTCAGAAGGTTCTGTGTCGGTCTCAACACCACAGAGGCTCTAATTGTACTCTTCAACATCTCCTTATGGGTCGATTGATACTCTCCCATGACTGAGAATAATCGTGTTCATCTTGATCCCGTCTTCGAGTACTTGTCTGTGTACGGCAAGCGGCAACATACGAGTTCGCGGAAAGGGAGGACCGACCTACAGTGATCCCCCAAACTGATCAAAGACGCGTAGACATACTACACACTTCCACTTGTTTTGTTGATCATCGAATCTAGTGCAGTATCGCAATACCCAAGATGGACGACGACCTACTGGTGAATACAAGACAACGGAGAAGCAATGCCGGGTCTCGGTTGAAACAGCTGTTGAGTGCGGAGGAGTCCACTATGGGTGTGGATGACGATGATGTTGATCTTCTCTTTGTTGAGGATGAAGACGATGGCGAGTACCAGTCCGGAAGCGAAGGTGAAGATGAAGATGAAGATGAAGAGCAAGAAGAAGGAGAAGAGGAAGAGGAAGAGGAACAAGGAAATGATGCCTAGGAGAAAAAACAGAAAAGTGTGGAAGTCGAAGACCCTCAGAGTGAAGGAGACAATGAAGATGGAGACGAAGACGCTTCACCCAACGACGATGAGATGTTCTCAGACTCCTCAGAAGAATCAGAGGAAGAAGACTCAGATGAAGGAGAGAAAGAGTTACAGAAACTTGAACGTGCAAAGAAAAGAGAACAGAAGAAAAAAGAGAAGAAGAAGTTCATCCCACCCATCAAGAAGCCCACAGTCGTCTCTTCAGATGCAAAGAAGAAGAAGAAAAAACACTATACCGCACCAAAGGCAGATACATTACTGTCAGAAACACGTCGTTCGTCTTCAAGAAGTGCTGCAGTGCAAAGTAAACTCTCCCTGGTGGAGAAGCTGAAAGAAGAGGAGCAACGTCGTTCATCACTCAAACCCGTATAGAAAGTGGAGTACGTTGAGATGACACAAGAGGAGAGATTGGCAGAGGCATTGGAGACGGAGAAGTACAACATCAGCACTCTGAACAAGTATCAAGAACAGGAGATTGATAAGGCCAAGCGACGCAGAGAGATGATGATGAACAAGAGAAGGAAGCTGACAGATGTGATGACAATTCGTTCGTTTGTGAAGTTTGTGGAGATCGAGGAGGAGAAACAACTGGAGAGATTCCATCTAACAAGAGACGTGTTCAAGAAAAGAGATAGACGTGGAAGAAAGAGTGATAGACAGAGAAAAGAGGAAGAAGACGAAAGATTACGTGAAGAGCAATGGAAAGAACGTTGGGAGATGCTCAACAATCCAGAACTGTCATACTTCGATATACAAAAGAGGAAAGAACAGGAGAGACTTGAGAGCGAATCACAATCAGCGACACCAAAACCCGTGGAAGCTGGACATGAAGTTAAGACAGAGATCAAAGTGGAGAAACCTGATGAGAGCGCTATGGATCTCGATGTTCAGAGTAAGGAGACTACGGAGGAAGATGGGAAGAAAACAGAGGTTACAGCAGTAGCGGACAATGTGTCTACAGATGACACAATTGTGGAGACGAAGACACAAGAGGCCTTGACATAGCACGATACTGCTGACACCGATAGGAAACCGAATGAGTTGATTCAAGATACAACACCTACAAAACCACGCAAGGATGAAATACCAGCAGAAAGCACAACCACGGAAACCACCTAGGAAGAGGCTGTTGAGAGACCGGCAGACGAAACTAATGAAGAAACGAATGAAGAAGCGAATGATGGTACCAAAATAGAAGCCAAGGAAGAAGCCACAGAAGCACAGGCAGAGGACTCCAGCATAGATGCCAAGGGAGAAACCAAAGAAGAAGCCATCGACGAAGCCAATGATGTCGAGATGAAGGATGCTGGTGAGCAACAAGACGAGAAAGCTGGATCTGATGACACCAACGCAACAGAGAAGAAGACCGTGACTTTCGCAGAAGAACAACCTCCTGAGGAGAAACCTAAACTGGTGTATGAAGGTCCCAAACAAATGGTGGGCGTCAACTTGATAGCATTTGAGCAGAAGCATACCATCACAGAGATACGTACGGTACTTTTTGGCGCACAGTCGACGCTACCAGCTACACGTCGTTTCCAGGAAGTTGAGCCTCTGGTACGCATTAAGGCCGATACCACATCCACGGATATCTCGACAATGGATCCTTCTTCTTCATTGAAACTACCGGATCTCTCAGTACTCGAGACGTTCCCTGAGTTTGGTAACTTTGAAAAAGTGCGTCGTGAGATTACCACAGTGGAGGCAGTGAAGGATACCAAGATCGTACTCAAGACAGAGGCTCCTACTGGTATCTACTTGCCCAACGGCCAGAAGAAGATGTGTCTCCTCACAGGGAAACCCGCTATGTACTTTGATCCGAAAACTGGTATGCCATATGCGGATGTGGACAGTTACAAGCTGATCAAGGAGATCCAAGAAGGAGCATACCGTTGGTGTGAAGGTGGGTACATCTCGAATTACAAGGCCAAGGGTGTTCCTCCTGGCTTTTGAAGATCCTCTACAAACGAAATTGATGATACTGTATTGATGTATGTGTCTATGTGTAGCTTTAGATAGATGAATGGGAATCACTGGTGCGCAACGTTGTTCTTTTGAAGATCCTCCTCCTGCGCACTGATGAGCTCCCCTTGGAACTTCCATAGCTGTTCCTTGATGATTGGAAGCAGCTGCTTTTCAACATAGTCCTTGTGGGACCCGAACCCTCTGAAATCGTACTCGTATTCCTTCTCGTCGTGCATGAAGTCTCTCACGTGGAGAGTACCGTTGAACTTCTCACCAGCGTTTTCTCCACTCACGTTGAGGATGAGTGTCATGTCGAAGATGCAGATCACCTTGCCCTTTCTGTTGGATACGTCACAGTCACCAGAGACAGTGACGGACGAGATGGATGTGTCCTCTTGTGGGAACTGGAGCTCACTGAGCTTGGTGGTGAGATACGTCTTGGCCCATGGAAGACAGTTCTTGTCTACCCAGTGCCAGTTGTTTGGGTTGTGGACGACCATTACTGTTGCTTTTTGTGTGTGTATGTATGTGTGTGACTGGAGACTAGTGTCAACAGAACTCTATAGAGACAGATAGAGAGAGAATCAACTCTCAATAATCCCTCTCGATCTCCACAGACTTGGATGGAAGAGGCATCGGTGTTTCGAGAAAAATCCATGAGGGAGTGCGCGAACCGGGATGGACCCCATGGACTACGACTACAACTGGTACTATGACGGGAAGAAGGATATTCATTTCGTATCTTCAGCTTGTTTCAGCGTCTCCTCGAAAGGGTTCCCGTCAATCTCAACATCCAATAAGACACTACCACGATCCAGCGAACCTCTCGAGTGGATGGAAGCGGCATCGTCACCATCGTCACCATCGTCATCAATGATGAATGGGTCATACGTCTTGGTACTCATCATTGTGTCGGTCTGGGTTGTGAGGTTCGTTCCAATATCGACCTTGTAGTCATCTTCACCTTGCTTTAGTTGCTCATCGTGTTGCTGGACCTCTGCGTCCTCGTCTTCGTCTTCCTCCATGATCATATCCGAGATATCAACAAGGTTTCTGTTACTGCGGCCACCAACTTGTACACTCTTGACACCACCCAGCTTCTGAACTCCAACGGCAGTTGCTGGAGTGGCATTTGGAGCAGTAGCGTCTCCCGTGTTGCCCTTCCCAACTTGTACCACACTCACAAGCTTAGGCTTGGCTCTGATAGCAGTGGTGGTCTGTGCAGGGTTCCCCACAATACTGGCTCGTTCATCAACCAGGAACTCAGATGAGGCGGTGGCGGTGGAGAATCTCGAAGATGCCCTCCCTGCACGGGTTTGTGGTCCAATGGTCACACCTGGGATGTATGCGATGGGGATGATGTTACTGGCTCTGGTGAACACGGTGGTAGCCAACGACGTTCTCTATGACGGCTTCTCCAAGTAGGACATTCCCGGATCGTGACGACGATGATGATGGAAGTTGATCTCTGCATCTTCATCGAAATAGAACTCCTTGTTCTGTTGTCGCACCCTGTTGAACACCACCTTCTTCTGATAGTAGAACTTGTAGAACAAGAACAGCAGTATCACCACAAACGCCACTCCAGCAATGGACCCTCCAATGATGCCTCCAATGTTGTTACTCCCACCAGTAGACGTACTGGTGATGCTTGCTTTGCAGTATGTCTTAGGACATTCTTCACACGTTTGCACGGTGACAGCACACTGCTTGCCGTTAGGACATGTCGGGCACTATGGACTCTCCGTGTCACAGATCACACAACCTTTGGAATCTGTAGGGGTTTCAGCACTAGCTGAACTGGATGCATCGGCTCTTGCGAATAAATACTCCACCGATTTTGTGTGCGAAGGGTGGATCATCTCGGTGTCTTAAATCTCTTCCCTGGGTACCTGAATGTGCGACGCGTAGTGTTTGCGGGGAGATACGATGGAGAAGTTGGGACAAAATGAGAACAAGTCAAGCTCTCACTGGCTCTATGATGACAGAGGACTATTTAGACACCAGGAACTTCTTTAAATCAACAATAAAAGGCCTCCAAAACACAACAAAGAGGCAGTGGGTTTCACTCGGAAACAGTGCCTGTGGGATGACGTCTCGATTATTACCCGATTTGGAACACGTGAAGAATGGCCCAGTCTAGACCGCTCGCCAATGCCATACATTAGAGTATTGGCGCGAATTCGATTTTGTCGCGAGAGATTTTTTTTTCATTTTTCTTTTCTGCGAAGTCAATTTTTTTTGAGTGTAGCTGTACGATTTGTATGGTTCGACGTCATTTCTGCACTTTCCACAGCTAAATGTTGGGCTATGGAGGGCCTAGACTTACC